>CBVK0100800078.1:0-10619 GCA_900067695.1 Picea abies
AGGTGTTAAATTTCGACACCCCACTCATAGAAGCAATAGTGACCTTTTTAAGGCCTATATCTGGGGGTAAAGGTGCCTCATGACCTTGTGCTTGCAAGGTTTCTTCTTCCTCCTTGAAGTTTTCCTGCATAGTATGGATAGCTCCATCCTCTTCATCATTTGCTTCCTCATCACTGTCATACATTACCTCAATGTAGTGGATTTCCCTTGCCTAAACATCTATGTCCTGGCTGCCAAGGGTCCCTGCAAGTGTAACATAACTGCTTACTTCTTAGATCTCTTCTTGTAGCTTCATCTAACTTCCCCTTTCCTCTGTCCATTGGTCTAGTGTCAGGACCTCTTGGAATAATGGGTGGCTTAGGTATAAATCTTTTTTTATTGGCTTCTCCAACTAAATCCCTGGTGCGTTCAATGGCATCTTGTAAGGTTATAGGCTTGAAATCCTTAACCCACCCTCTCACCGGTTTTGTCAATCCATCTATAAACAACATAAGTAACCTAGATTTTGCCACATCTGAAACCATCATTGATACTCTTTGAAACTCCTTAATAAAGGCCTCAACTGAACCTGTTTGCTTAAGCTGTGTAAGCTCCCTAAATGACGATATGGGTCTCCTTTGTCAAATCTGTCGATGAGCCTTTGAGTGAATTCTTGATAAGAAGTGATGCTTCCATGATCCATGGTGGTTATTCCATGGAAGCACCATTCATGTGCTTTTCCCATCAGATATAAAGTTGCAAATTTGATAGCTTCCCTTTCCTCCATAGGATTCAATTGAAGGTAAGCATTCATCTTTTGCACCCATGTTGTAACCTGGATGTGATCCGATCCATCAAAGGTGGGTAGCTCCATTCTTCCATCCTTTCCTCCAAGCTCACTAACACCTTTGTAGCACTCCTTCGATCTCCTTTTCATCTTCAAGTTGAAATACTCTCCCATAGAAACTTGTCTTCTGAATCCTGTGCTCATGGAATTGTATTCCCTTTCTGTAGTTTCCCACTCATCACCAAAACTTTCTGAATCCAAGGCATTAACATCCCTCCTTTGTGTATCTAGGAAGATAGGCATGTACGGCCTAGGGGTGGTCCTACTGATTGTGTGAGATGGAATCAACCCTCCGTCATTGGATCGATGCTCCTCCACCTGACCTCTATGTATGGATTCCTCATGATTCTCATTGCCTCCATGAGATCCACTAGCTTCATGACTTCCACCAAATAGGGGTGGGTCTTTGCCATGCCTCTGCTCCATCTGAAACTGAGAAAGAATATCGTGATGTTTACTCTGTTCCTCCAACATGGCTATCATTCTATCTTGTCCCTTTTGAAAATTAGTAAGAGATAATTTGAGCTCGGTCCGTCCCAAATATAGGTGGTTTTGCATTCCTACAAGAGTGTGTTGCATAGTTTCTTGGCTGCTTTGAAGTACCTCCTTCATTGTTTGGGCTACTTTATCTGCCAAAAGTTCAGTCTTTTCGTAGGTAGGATTCTCTGTTTCACGTGTCTCTCCCATACTGACTTCTTGTTCTTCCTCTTTTGGATTACCTGTTACTGGCCGACTCCCACGACCTCTTCTTCTAGTCATCTGTTGTTTTGCACAGGCTGACAAAGGAAATTCGCTCTGATACCACTATAATGTTCCTTAACAATTTCGACCAAGAACTAGGGTTTGATGTTGTTTGTTTTTTGCAGGTTGTGATTACAGAAAGATGCGCTGAAGAGTTTTTCTTGGATTTTATTGCATTGAATACATAACAACAATATTTGAACACTGTTCAAGGAAAGAAAGACACAAACAAGGAAATAAGCTTCATATATGATCTTTATTTAATATTGGAAGAGATCCTCATACATGGATCTGTAGATCTGGTACAATAGAAAAGATATAGAGGCTCTTGGCCTTCACCCACTGAATATAAATTTTTACAAGATCAATTTCTTTCCCTTTATGACTGGAATCCTTCAGATCTCGGCTGGTATGGCCATGGATGGTTGGATCTGGAACTAGTATTGCCCTGGCTGGCTGAATATGATCAATATTTCGGCCCTCTAGTAAATGATCTCCAAGAAAACACCAAAATACTCTCAAAATTTAGATCATGGGCTAGAGAGAAGGATGGGTCCAAGTTTGAGTGAAAACTCCCAAGCCCTTCTGCATATCTATGAGTCTCCTCAATGGGAGTTGCTCCCTCCTTCAGAAATTCGGCCCAAGCTATTGAAATCATCCAATAAGAAAACCCTTGTAGTATAGGCTGCAAAAGGGCGCTATGACCCTAGCAATAGACCTCCAATAGTGTAGAAGTGCATATCAAGTATCCTCCAAGCAAATCAAGCTTCTTCTCTTCCAATGGTGCACCTAACTACTGGAAAACCCTCTAGATTTGTACATCAATCTCCAAATATTGCATGTTGAATACCTGTGACTGGATAGAATGGTGAGGGATGGATATTTCACCTCCTTGGCCAAGCTTGAACCAGGAACATAGGAATATTTCACTTCCTTGCTAGTTTCTAGGATTTGTTCACTAAACACCCTCAAAACGTAAGTTGTCTAGCTCAAGAGTACAAGAGAGTAATGATATCAAGATGAGGAGAGAGGTGCCCTCCTCTTTCTTTTATACCTCCTTTTTCTAATTTGTCATTGAGTTACTTTTTCCCACTTGCTAAGGTGTTGATTTAATTCTCCTTTAAGTCACTTAATCTTCCTTAGTCTTTTTACCAATGTCACTTTAATAATATAACTTTAGATCTCCTAGTGACAAAACCATACTTTCCTTCCCCTTATATGTCTTGGACTATAGTCTAGAGGGGTAGCTAGACTACTACGTCCTTGAGCTCTTATGTTAATGAGAAGGGGATATTACATGATAACATGGATACCATGGTTGAGAAAACCATGGAAATCATTTCAGACTTTTATTTGTTGATGTAGAGTTTGAAAAGTTGGTAAAGATAATCATTGTTGGTAGGTGGAACCAATTCAACATTCCTTTGCAAACTTTAGCCCATTCTTTAAATGCAATATTTTATGATGATGACCTCATTGCCCAAAGAAATGGGAAAATGAAGGATCCACATAAGGATAGTGAGGTGACCATTGGAGTGAAGAAAGGATTCATATGATTATTTCCACTTTCTCTACCGAGTAAAATGAAGGAAGAATTTGCTAATTTTGTTGCTGGAGTGGATGAATTTTTAAACATATTAGCCTTGGATGAGAGAAGGACCATGAGCCTTGTGTTTGATGGTGGATTTTCCATGGGGTAAATGGTGTACATTTGCAAATCTTGCTACTTGTGTTCTTTTGCAAGTGGCAAGCTCTTCATTAGAAAAGCTGAACTAAAGCACCTATGGTTTTATTCACTCATAGGTTGGGATTGCAAAAGGTTAGGATAAAAAAAGGCATAGGATATTTCTTTGTGCATTCAAGCATTTGTCTCGTATCTTGCAAGAGTGATGAATGTACCAGTGAGCCTTATAACCATGGGAATGTGGACTAAAACTCTCATCTTGGACCTCTCATTTTTTGTTGTAGAATTGTTGAAAATGCTTCTTCCATTCCACCATCTACCATTGAATGTGGGTCTTGTTTGATGTCTCTTGGGCTAGATGATAAGGTTGATGAATTTGAGAGCTAACTTGTAATACCTTGGTTTGACCCCCAGAATGTATTGGATCATATTATATATAAATTGTAAATGCGGTTATATTAATGGGATTCGAGCCATGTGAGATTAAATAAATGACCCCATGTGTAAATGATATAAATATGTTTGTATGCATTCCTCGTGTGAACATCAAGGCTAACGCCTGAGTAGTGAATTGCTAGGCATATAGTTGTTGTAAATATACTTATATGAACTATGTGGTAGGCTTGCCATGATAAACTTAAGCTATGCAAATATAATTGTTGGAATATAATATATAATGGTCCAAGATGTCAATTGGGTGTAGCTCGAGTGGCTAAGAGGAAAGTTGCATCCTCCCTCACTCAGGTTCAAGTCCCACATTATGACATGCTTTCTCTTTTTATGAGCCAACTATTCACTGTTGACTTGGCCTTGAGCCCAAAAGAATCTGGTTTACCCTAGGTACATCCTTAGAGTGAGCATAAGTACTCAATAGTTTTCCCTAGGAAATGAAATACAAAAAAAAATGGTCCAAGATGGTTGCGGAGAGCACGAGAGGGGCTATGATTTCACTAGAGGGAAATAGGAAAGGAGGCCTACGGGAAAGTAATCTTTTATTGCCAAGTGTCAATGTATGGTCTCATCTTCTTTTCCCATCATGTACCTTAAATGAACCCATCCACCTCCATCGAAATAGAAATCCAATCATTAAATGCATGTAGAGGTTAGTGGGGAAGTTTGCTCATGTAGTTATTGAAGCATGCATTGAGTACAATCATTATGGGTAACGTAAAAGTACTTCATTCTCCTATGAAGCTATTAGAAGAAAAGTCTATCATCATTTCCCTCAACCCTCTCATTGTCATTCACTATCATTCTATCATTCTCATGGTCACGCTCTATACTTATCATGTCACATTCTTCCTTGCTAACCATGAATCAATATGGAAATTGACCAAATGAGCACTATGAAAAAAATCGGGGACCTTGGATGAGAGATAGATCCTTGTAGGTGAGAGCGTAGAGGTTGGCCAAGTTAGGAAGCCTTCACCCATTGTTTATTTGTTGCTCATTGGATGCTTGAGAGCCAAGTGTTATGCTTGTAGGATATTCCAAGAAGGAATACAACAGATTGGACTCTTTCTATCTACACTAAAGTGCACTGGAAAAGAATAATATCCTCGAGAGATTGTCGAGTGAAGAAAGGAAAGATCTTCCTTGCATGCCATGGTTGTGGAAGAGAGTGCCATGTTTGTTTGATGGTTGGATGAGGTGCCTAGAGTGTTATGTAGTGAGTAGATTAGTTGAGCTATGAGAGCAATGGGTTGCGTTGAGTGAGATAGAAACCCATAGCTTGGTTCCTTTGCCCAAGTGGCCTCATATCTCGAATTGGGGGTGGAATCTACCCTGGATGCCTATTGTTGGGTGGAAAATTGCTCATACGCAACCAATGTCTTGGACTATATTCCGTTAAAAGATAAATGTTTTCTCTTTGATTAAGAATATGTAATTTAATGCCATTTTCTAGTATGGAATAATATGTATTTTTCATGTTGTGCGTGGTTATGTTTAAATTTGGTCATGAGCATTTGGTTGCAATGAATTCCTGTTATTTCATTCTGTATTTTCCATTGCATTTGATTGTTATGCACCGTGCATGCATTGAATTCATTTTTGGCCTCTACAGAGGACCACTTTGTGTTACTATGGTGAAATGGTCTCTTGTGGGATGGAATTTTAATGGTCGATTAGTGGCTACCCATCTTGTGGTTAGGAGCGTTGGATGTGTACACCACATAACTATAGTATATATTGTATTTTTGGCACATATAGCCTAAGATATATAAGGTTGATTTTGGATTTTGCATAATGTAATCATGTAATCATGTGCAATAATGTATAATCATGTAATAATTATATATGTTTTAAAAAAAGAAAAAGGGAGGGTTGTGACCATATCTGTACAACCCAATACAAATATGGAACTAGTCATGATAGTTCTACCCACCATTCCACTTCCCATGCTAGGTTACATAGAGTTAGGATTAACCCACTTTCTTTTTTACTTCCCATGCCTAATATTTTTCAAAGGATTTTAAGTTTGACAAATTTCTTGCAAAGCAACAAACACTAAAAAAACATACCTATGTGAACCTAGGGTGTAGCCATATTTGGCTAGTAGGGGTTGCAATCCCAAAGCTTTATTTATATTTTCTTCTCTTTCCCACAACTTCTTTGTTTTTTTTTTTCTTTTGGTACACAAGGGAGAGCTAAAGGAGGGGGAGGGCTTTTGACGAAGGACCCCTGCATAAGATGGAGTCCCTATAGTCATCGCATCCCTTTTTGAAATTTCATCCTTTTCCTTTGTTTGGAGGTGAGCTTCTTCAATTGGATCTTCTCCCCCCTACAATGCTTGCTTGTCATTATCCAATCTAGGATCCTTCACATCCTTCTATGGTTCCTTAACTAACATTTTTGTCTTATCGTTCTCGTCCTCCCTCTCATTGCTTGGATCTAATACCTCGAAGTGATTTTCCACTAGCATTGGAGCTTCGCTCTAAGTTGGTTGGAGAGAGAGTTGTCTTCTCTTTTGCCTATTCATTGATTACATAGGATGCTCTTGGTGGGTGGGATGCTCTAGTTTAGGATGAGGAGGTTGCTCCTTTTGCAATGATTGGGATGTGACCAAACTCATGGTCTCAATTGCATTTAAATGGGTGTTGTACGTAATCCAACCCCTAGAGATAACACTGACCATCTAGGTTCAACTGAATGGCATCAAGAAGAGATTTCTCTAGATCTACTGTACAAATTTGGGTGCATGTATGTCTACTTACCAACATTTCCAATTCAATGAAAAGTTAGGTTATCCCAAATTATAAGCAACAAATGAGGGTGCAAAACTTATACTACAATTGTTGTAGGGGGGGTTCTCTTCTTGGTTAAACTCCAATGGCCAATGATTCATGTATAACCCTCGAGGATCTAGGGAATAAGGTTTTCTTCTAAAAAGCAAAGAGCGATATTCTTTCAACTGAAAAATAAGCCATGTCTCCTCTACTGCAAAGGAAAAAATTAACAAATCCCTTCATCATAGGGATAAGTATTTGGTTATCCAGAGTTCAAGAACCTTATAGGTTGGCCATTGCCCCATGAACTTCCTGACTAAGGATTTCCTTGCAAACAAGAGGATTTTCTTCGAGAGGGGGATGGGTTTTAAATTTTACGTTGAAGATCTTAGCGAGCTTCCTCACCAATTGAACCTTCTTCCTTGCTTCAATGCTTCCTAAACAAGGAGTTGAAAGTTTACAACCTTCTTCTCAAAGCTGTGTGTTGGGGTTTATATCTCTTCCACAGGGATGGGATTGTGCCACTTAGCCTCATCAAATTGAATTGCAACAAAAAATGGGCGGTGGCTAGGGAAAAAGTCTTACCCGCAAATGAATTCCATTAAGTTCCTCATTTGAATTCACATGTTCTTACTATGGTCTTAGCAACAATTTAAGAGTGATATTTTGGTATTTTTACAAAACTGTGAAGCATTTTTATTTTTAAAATCTCGTGCATGGGGAGTTTAAAACGTGCATATGTGGGGTTAGTAAAAAAGTACCCACATTAAAGGTATGCATATATTGTAAGACAACTTAAAAAATAAAAAAGTTGAAAAAATAAATATATAATGTAAAGAACAATGTAAAGAAGTTAGCAATTACCCTCCATCCTTATAAAAAAAATTGAATTATTTGAAATTTAACATTCTTTTGAGAAACAAATATGCATTTCCAACAAATTGTTAATTTTGTTTTAGAAAGGTGACTAGTGGGGGTTAATTGCTAATTTTTTGGGGAAGAAACAAGTTGTTCTATGTGGAAATCTTTAAAAACTAAAAGATTCATATAATAATCATGTGTTTTAGTTTTTTTTAAGAAGGGGAAGCAAACCTCTCACTTTCTCTTGATATTATTATTATTATTATTATTAATTAAGTTGTTGCTCAAAATTTTTCAAGGTTTAAAGGGGCAACTCAAGTAACTCCCCCAAACCTTAAAATTTTTGATATTTTTTAAAATGATGTTCCAAAATGTACATTTTGACATTGTGTTTTTATAGGAATGCATTATTTAAAAGTATTTTTAGGGAATTTGTGAGAAGATTATTTATGGTTGTTTAACTTACACTTTGGTTATCTATTTTGCAACAACGTTTAACCAATACCATGATTACTTGTAAACAATAACCACAAATCTTTTAATAGATAAATATACTCATCTTCCTAGAATGCATTGATCACATATAAATTAAATATCCTCTGAACTATATGAGTCTAAAATATTGTGCCTCTAAGTTAAAGGCCAAGATGTTACAAGGAAAAACTCTCTCAATAATCACAACCACAATATGGAAATAAACTCCCAAATGTACCAACAAAAAAAATAACATTGGAGTAAAATAAATGGTAGAGACCCCAATCCTTCTCACAACCCAAAAAAAAGCTATTACCAAAATGTATCACATGGTCTTGTTAGACACATTATTCACAAGGGGAAAAAGAAGCATTTTTTATTTTTTATTTTTATAATAATAATTATTATTTTATATTTCGAAAGTACCATTGTAGTGAGTGTGTTCTTATGGATGGAATATGACAATGAATTGCAGTCTTCTTACAATAGGAATGCCCAATATTCTTCATACTTTAAAGCACTTAATTTGAGATGTCGTAACAAGGGGAGTTATTTTATCAATTTTTTTGAGGACTTGAACCTGGCTCCATCTACAAGAAACAAGTCACTTATTGAGGTAAGACAACCCACGAGGGATGAATATACTTATGGAGGATTTAAACCTTGGTGAAGGGTATGCAACAACCCCAACATACCATCAAATCATAACCTACTTTATCAAGAAGTGAAGTTTGGTCTACACGGTAGTAAACAACTCTCTCACCCACAATATTGATACCCTAACTCTATATATTCACTGACAGAGTCCAAAATAATGCACTTATCACATTGACATGCATTATCCTCATGAAATTTTACATAAACTCAACATAGACCAAAATCCATACTAATTAATGATAAAACTAAATAATGAATATACAATATCCTAATAACATAAAACTCAACAATAAACTAGAATATGTGAAAAAAATTGAAAAACATGAATATAAAGTTCAAAAATAAACTAAAATATGTGAAAGGAAATAAAAAACATGAATATATTACTCTTAGATTTATTTATAAATCACACTATGATAGAAGATGGGAAGGACATATATAAATTTGTCATGAAAAAATGATAACCAACTACTAAAAGCATGTGCAAATCATTAAATATAAAGTGAAAAATGATGATAACCAACTACTAAAAAAACATAAAACTCAACAATAAACTAAAAAAATGAAAAACAGGAATATAAAGTTAAAAATAAACTAAAATATGTGAAAAGAAATGAAAAACATGAATATATTACTCTTAGATTTATTTATAAATCACATTATGATAGAAGATGGGAAGTACATATATATAAATTTGTCATGAAAAAAATGATAACCAACAACTAAAAGCATGTGCAAATCAATAAATATAAAGTGAAAAATGATGATAACCAACTACTCAAAGCATGTGCAAGTCAGTAAATATGAAGTGGGAATAAAGTAGTAGCCAACTACTGTAAGTCATGTGAAATTAATAAGCATGGACACGCATCCACTTATCACATCACAAGGCCTTCTATATTTTGATATCCCAAAACAATCAACATACATACAATGAATAGACATCTTAAGATATTATTTGATGTCTCAACATAAATTCTAATTTATATGTTATTTCATGTCTCAACATAGATTCTAATCTTTCATATCATTTATTCTCATATTTGTAAATGTGTCCCCATAAGGATTCCCAAGTTTATCTTGTAATGAAATATATTATAACATTGATCTATTTCTAAAAGAAAAATCAATACAAAAGACTCCATATCCAATGTGATCTATACCAAAACTAGTAAAGTTGAAGGTGTGGCCATAAGAGTTTTTGGATAAAGGGTTAATGAGACTAAGCCCGTCTTCATAAAGATAATCTATGTTGTTTCCATATAGGTAAAACTGTCATTAAACATTGTGATTGTTGTTGCCGATAATAAATTATTTATTTGATTAGGTAGAGATAAAGTCTTTCCACACGTTGACCAAAGATTTAGGTACTATGTTGTTTCCATAAAATAAGGAAGACACAGTTGTATATATATATATTTTTTAATTAGATAGAAATAGATTTTTATCAAAGCTATATTAAATATTTGGGTATTATGCAATTTACAAATATGTAAATAATAAATAATAAAGATGGCATATAATGTATATTGGTATTTAAATAAAATTATTATTAAAGTTTTTTTTAATAATAAGGATGGCTTATAATATTTATTGGTATTCAAATAAAATTATTATAAAGGATTTTTTTTTAAAGAATATGATTTAAGTTAATAGATACATTATGGTTTTTCATTTAGAGTATTTAATATTTTTGGATGAGTATCGTATATTACATTTTTTTTTAGATAAGTTTACCCTAATACATTTGGATCATAGTTTAGATTATTTTAAGTTCAAATAAAAACATCAAGGATAATTAGATTAGGAAGATTGGATGATGCTTGAGTAAATATGGTTTGAAAATTAGTATAACAAGGGTAAGCTGGATAATAAGGCTACCAACAGGTTCAATAAAAAGGGCTAGTCAATAGACTAGTTACTAATCATAGAAATAATAGGGCTAGAATGTTGTAGAAAATGAATTTATGTGCTTGAATGGGAGGAGTTATGAAAGTTCTTTATCAACTAAGATCATAAAGTATCATGTGTAAGTCATCCTGGTCATCCAGTATTCATAGTAATGCATAACCATTACTACTAGTTTAGAATGAAAGATAATGTATTTGATTATGTAGCTTGTTGTTTACAGTATGAAAGAATAGGTAGA
>CBVK0100800079.1:0-10619 GCA_900067695.1 Picea abies
CAAAGATTTGATTTGATGTTGCCAGCCTGGGAGTACAGCCTCTGTACCTGAGCCACTAAATTCGAACTTGCCGTCCCTGATGCTATGATTTTAGAGTGTGAGTTTTTTAGTCGGATCCGAGATGTAATATGACTGGGACGTGAAACTCGAGTTGAAATGATTACCCACTTCCACCAGTGCGTCTTTCTAATCGCATGTTGATTTGATTTTGAAACGTGGATAAGCGCACGTGATTTCCGCTTTTTCCAACCAACGGCCCGTGGAAAACGCCCCTCAGTTGTAGAAACTTACCACTTTCACCAGCGCATGATCCCGCACGAACTGCTCCTTAGTTGTTGAAAGCTTTCACTTTCCTCAGCGCGCCACCATGTGAGAACTTATCCTTAGCTGTTGGAAGTCTTCGCTTTCACCAGCGCATGACCCTGTGGAAAACCCCCGTTAGCTGCGGAAAGTCTTCACTTTCCTCAACGCGTGACCTTTTAAGAACTGCTCCTTACCTGCGAAAAGTTTTCACTTTCACCAGCGCACAACCTTGTAAAGACCGCTCCATAGCTGCGGAAAGCATGCACTTTCAACAGCACACGACCTTGTAAAGATCACTCCATAGCTGCGGAAAGCATGCACTTTCAACAGCGCATGACCCGCGAAACTGATTGTTGAACATTTTGAAATTCACCACTTTCAACAGCGCACATATTTATGAGAAGCCCTGCTTAGCTGCTGAAAGTCGCCACTTTCCACAACTAACACTCAACTTTTGGACACACGTTAGCTGTTGAAAGTGAATTATGCAAATTTTGAAAAGAAGACTTTTATGGGTCATATTATTTTCTAAGGCAAAAACCAAAACCTAAGTTTTGCAGCTAAAAAGACTCAAAAATGAATTGAGGCAAACCGATAGCCATGCTATCCACCACAAAACTCGACTAAAAGGATGGTTTTATTTTGGGAGATAACAGGTTGTAGTAACCATATGACTAGAAATAAACGGTTGTTTGAGGATTTGAATACATCAGTTAAAGCACAAATTAAATTGGGTAATGATAATATTGTAGAAGTCATGGGAAAAGGTGCAATCAATGTAATAACAAATAGTGGAAAGAAAACTATTCATGATGTTTACTTTGTGCCTGATTTGAAGCATAATCTCATAAGTGTGGGACAACTTACGCAAAAGGGTTATAGAGTTTCTTTTTAGAATAATGTATGCACTATATTTGATATTCCTCGTAGTAAAATGATGATTGCAAGGATTAAAATGATAGATAACCGAATGTTCCCACTTCACATGAAAAGTGAAATGATGGAGATGATTGGAGCAAGTTTCAAGGCATTAAGTCAACATCAAGCATGGATATGGCACTTGAGGTATGGCCATCTAAACTTTAAAGGATTGTGTTTGTTGCAAAGAAATGAAATGGTAAAAGGATTACCACCTATTCAAACACAATAAGTTCATGTGAAAGTTGTATTTTGGGCAAGCAACATAGGTTAAGCTTTCCAAAAGAGAAGTCATATAGAGCTTGGGCGCCTTTAGAAATTGTGCATACATATTTATGTGGTCCAATACAGACACCATCATTAGGGGGGAGCACATACTTTCTAACATTCATTAATGATTATAGTAGAAAAACATGGGTGTATTTCCTCAAACACAAATCTGAAACATTTAACAAGTTTAAGCAATTCAAGGCATTGGTTGAGAAACAGAGTGGTCTATCCATTAAGATATTGAGATCTGATAGAGGAGGAGAATACAAGTCAAATGAGTTTTTGGAGTATTGCAGGTATCATGGAATAAAGAAGCAATTCACTACAAGCTATACACCCCAACATAATGGTGTTGTAGAATGGAAGAATCATACAATAATGGAGATGGCAAGAAGCATGTTGAAAGGCAAGAATATATCTAATGAATATTGGGCTGAAGCAATAGCTTGTGCAGTTTATATATTGAACAAGAGTCCAACAAAGATTGTGAGGGATGTGGTTCCTCAAGAAGCATGGAGTGGTAAGCATCATAGTGTTTCTCATTTTAAAGTATTTGGTTGCACTGCATATGCATATGTACCTAAACAAACAAGGAGTAAATTTGATGATAAAAGTGAAAAATGCATTTTTATTGATTATGATGAACAATCTAAGGCATATAAGTTGTTTAATCCGATAACTAAGAAAGTCATTGTAAGTAGAGATGTCATATTCAAATATGAAGAATCATGGGATGGCAATATAGACAAGACTATTATAGGTACAAGAATACTATATGAAGAACAAGCAGAAAAAGGTCAAGGAGAACAATCAAATGAACAAGGAGGAATACCATCAAGTAGTCCACAAGAAGAAAACTCACAAAGGAAATTTGAGCAAGGAGAAATATCAAGTTCACAAGTAAGTTATGACTCAAATCTTACACTTGAATCACTAAGACCAAGATTAAGAGGCAAAAAGACTAAAAGCTTGCAAGAAATATATGATCAAGGAGATAGGATAGATTTGCAATCAAATTTTTCTCTATTTACTCAAGATCCTATATACTTTGAAGATGCAATTAAGAAGAACATTAGATTAATGCAATGCAATGAAGAAATGGAATCTATATTAAGAAAAATAATACATGGGATCTAGTTGATTTACCCAAGGAGAAAGAATGCATAGGTGTGAAATGGGTGTATAAAACTAAACATAAGGCAAATGGGGAAGTTGACAAATATAAGGCAAGATTAGTAGCTTAAGGATTTGCACAAGAATATGGAGTTGATTACAATGAAACATTTGCACCTGTAGCAAGACTTGACACAATTAGGATGGTACTAGCTATTGCAGCTCAACATAATTGGAAAGTTTATCAAATGGATGTCAAATCAGCGTTCTTGAATGGATATTTAGAAGAAGAAGTCTATGTGCAACAACCATGAGGGTATGAAGTAAGAGGACAAGAAGACAAGGTTTACAGGTTAAAGAAGACACTTTATGGATTGAAGAAATCACCAAGGGCTTAGTATAGCAGGATAGATTCATACATGATAAAAAATGAATTTAGAAGAAGCACTAGTGAGCCTACACTATGCACCAAAGTCAATGAACAAGGTTAGATCTTGATTGTTTGCATATATGTTGATGATTTGATCTATACATGTAATATTTCTATTGATATGTTTAAATCAACAATGAAGAAGGAATTTGAGATGATAGACTTGGGGTTAATTGATCCGGAAAGATCTTTTAATGATTGTGGTTGAGTTTTTAATTGCATGTTTTAATTAACCATTTGAGAAGCTTAATGAAAGAATGAGGAACTAAGAGGAATTATGATATCCATGTACATATATGTAGATATGAAATGAAGTAATAAACAACAAACCATAACAAGAGAAGTGATAATGGAGTTCGACACAAAATTTCCTATGTCTCCGGGCGTTTGTCTCAGTAGGGGATGTTTCTTTATTTCTGTTCAAAGTTCAAAAAGTACATCGCAGCAGTGCCAATTGGCTACAAGACTGATCTGGTCATGTTCTTCTATATCTCTAGAACCCAACAGAAGAAACGGCATGCAAAATGAATGACCAAAGCTCCCAGTAATGGCCCGTAAGCATCTGCTCCTCAACAACTTCCCTGCATAAAAATGGCTTTGACTTGGCTTCCCTTTAGCATAACTCTTCTTTGATTGTCCTCCATGGCCTCAAACAGGATTGGTTTTTATAGATCTGAAGTTGGTTATCCATCCCCAACTTCCTCCCAAAATTTGGCCTCCAAAAATAACCAATATCTCCCAAAAATGGCCCAAATCCACTATTACAGGCATAAAAATCAAATATAAATCCATAAACTATATAAATAAACCCACTTAGCTTTAATATGGGAATAAGCCCCTTATACCCATTTCACGCCCCTAAATGCTTGGTCATATGGCTCTTAGGTGGCCAAGCGCCAGCCCAAAGGGCTGTGCGCTGGCCCCTAGTCCGAACTCTGTGGTCATGTGGCAATAGATAATGGGACCGCGCCCTTACTCTGTGCCAACATTCCAGCACCTAAACCACGGTCATAGCCCCAAAAGTAAAGGAGAACCGATGCTTACAATTTGCGTTGAAGGTTATACATGGTCCGTGCCCCTGTTGTTACATGCGAACAATGAAACTATGGGCTGGGGCTAAGCCCCAACCCTTTCCGCCTCCAACTAAAATTTCAATCAAAATTAAATAAATTATTTGCCATATGATAGTTAAGAACCAACAGTGGAGCGAGTGGTTAGCCCGGTCCTGCCAGTTCGTAGCCTGCTGGAGGTCAAGGGTTCGACTCCGGTGGAGACCCCAAAATTTTTCACAAACCAATAACCAATAGAGGGGTGCCACGTGGTAGCCCAAGACTGGGCCACGTGGCACCTTCCCATTAGCCGAATACGATGCCACTTATCAACACAGGATTGGACCACCTGTCTGTCGAGGTGTCTGCCCAGTCAGCAACCGTACCGCCATGTCAACATGCCATTGTACTTGCTACCGTGAGCTCGTGCCACGTGTCACCCTTACAGTGGTGACACGTGTCACCCTCTGACTGGTCCAAATCACTTGCTATACACCCTGTCATCTGCCAAATGTTGCCACATTAGTTGTACGACTGTACGACCTGTACAGTCAACCTGCCACGTGGACTGTACGAACTGTACAGTCACCCCCCCTTTTTTTTACCTGTTTGGGTTTTCGATCAAAATGCGATATCTTTCACATATGGAGCCTGTTTGACGAAGTAAATATATGGCCGGAATCAAGACGATGAGACGAACGCAATGGAATTGGTTTCGTCTGATTCTAAGCACTTTCAATTTTGAACCTTTTTTAACCCTGTTAGACTCTTGGATCCGATTCTGGATCACAGCTCCCCACTAAAAGACCTTTTGGTCCCCAAAAGGTTACTGACCAGTCAACAAGCTCGGGATAGGCCACCCGTCTTGTCCTCTGTCTCTGAACTCTGTCCTGTGCACCTGTCTCATCAAGATCAATTGTAACACAATCATGACAACTGACAGTATATTGTTAGCCATTTGAACTCTGTTACATCTTACTAAAGCCATTATCATCCATGTAGACAACATTACTAATGATAGCATCAAAAAGACGACTGCAAATGAGCTAATATACTTGTAATATTTGCACAACATGAGCTTATCTTGAAGCAACTTATGATTGATTTTCCATTCAACAATCATTTCTTGTTCTTTCTTAATATCGATTACTTCATTTGAAACAATTATTGGTTTGTTGCTTGCTTGCACTGCCTTATTTAATTGTTCCATTGTTTGAAGTGTTTTATTTGCTTTAACATGATGATCATGAACCACATAATATTGACCTACTTTGGTTAATTGATATTGATTCTTTGTCCTGTAGAAGATTGCCTTACGATCATATAAATATGGACTACCTAAGACTATTCCACATTCTCTTAATGACACTACATCACAGTTACTTTGTCCACATACTTAGATGAAATTGCAAATTTGACTGTGCATTGCTTTGTTATGTGCATTTGATGATGATTGCTTATCCATTTAAGTGTGTAAGGCTTATGATGTACTTGTGTTTTTAACCCCAATTGCTTAACCAATTCTTCTGAGATTAGATTAGATTGAGATCCACTGTCGATTAATGTGCCTATCTTAGTGTGTCGCATGATTACCCTTATATGAAACAAGTTGCTTCTACAATCAATGCCTTCACCAATTTTACCTGTCATACCAACCAATGAGATCTTTGATTCATCACCTGAATCCGATCCCAAGTCTATGGGTTTTGTTGTCGTTGCCACTGTTTGCATTCCCTTCTTTTCCTTGAACCACTTTGGCCTCTTCTCGAGATGCAACTGCCAACATATGTTCTCATCATGTCCCTCTTTCTTGCAATGCTTGCAAGAGGGATTTCCTTCCTTCCTCGTCATTGCATTTGAGTTCTTTCCATGCCATTTCCTCTTGTTCTCTTTCCTTGAAGACGATGATTCCCCTGACACACCTATTTTTCCTGCTTCAATATACATAGCTTTAATAGAAACCTCAGCAAGGTTAGTGGGTCCAAACATGAATACAATGTTTCTAATATGCACAGGTAAACCTCCTATATACTTCATAAGAGTTTCTTGTGTTTTTAAAGGGATATCTAACATCAATGCCATTTTTCAAAATCCATCGGTGTATTCTTGCACTATTTGTCATTTTCTTAGTTTTAAAGATTTCCATTCAATTAATGCTTTTTCTTTATAACCCAAAGGATAGAATTGTTTCCTAAGTGCAGAAATGAAGCCTTTCCATGATGGGAATACATTACCCACTTGTTGTGTTCCATTTTGCAACTTGCTTTGCCACCAGATGAGAGTTGTACCTGCAAGTCTCAAAGATGCCAACTTGATTTGTGTGGCCTCATCCTTGATCTATTGCACACTGCAGTAAACCTCCATCTGCCTGATCCAATTTTCAAGTTTCTTTGCATTTAATTCACCATCATATATAGGCAACTCAAATTTAACATCAAGTTTTAACAATGGCATTTCATTCTTATGGTTATGCACATATTTCTTTGTATTAGATTTAGAACTTGAACTTGAAGAGGAAGGAGAAGAAGGAGGTGATGATGGAGGTGAAGGAGGAATCTGAGGATGATCCTCTTCCTCTTCACTTTTTCCCTTTGAAGATTCACCCAAAACTAGTCTCTTTCGTTCCAAGTAATCCTCGTACAAAACTTTCACCATCTCCGACATAGCAAGGAAAGTTTTTCAGAAATCTTTCTCATCTTGAGAAAGCCCTTCTTCTGAAGCCATCTTCTCGTTGTGAGAAGCTCTCTTTCTCAATCCAATTAATGGATTCTCTGCAACAAGCTCTCCTTCACCACGTTGTAGCTTTTCTCTGGTTAACATGCAAAACTCAAATCCAAACATCAACTAGCTCTGATACCACTTGATCCGGAAATATCTTTTAATGACTGTGGTTGAGTTTTTAATTGCATGTTTTAATTAACCATTTGAGAAGATTAATGAAAGAATGAGGAAATAAGAGGAATTATGATATCCATGTACATATATGCAGATCCAAAATGAAGTAATAAACAACAAACCATAACAAGAGAAGTGTTAACGGAATTCGGCACAAAATTACCTACATCTCCGGGCCTTTGTCTCAGTGGGGGAGGCCTTTTTATTTATGTTCAAAGCTCAAAAAGTACATCACAGTAGTGCCAATTGGCTACAAGAATGATCTGGTCATGTTCTTCCAGATCTCTAGAATCCAGCAGAAGAAACAACATGCAAAACGAATGACCGGAGCTCCCAGTAATGGCCCGCAAGCATCTGCTCCTTAACAACTTCCCTGCATAAAAATGGCTTTGGCTTGGCTTCTCTTTAGCATAAATCTTCTCTGACTATCCTCCATGGCCTCAAACAGGCTTGGTTTTTATAGATCTGAAGTTGGTTATCCATCCCCAACTTCCTCCCAAAATCTGGCCTCCAAAAATGCCCAATATCTCCCAAAAATGGCCCAAATCCACTATTACAGGCATAAAAATCAAATATAAATCCATAAACTATATAAATAAATCCACTTAGATTTAATATGGGCATAAGCCCCTTATACCCAGTGCGCGCCCCTAAATGCTCGGTCATATGGCTTTTAGGTGGCCAAGCGCTAGCCCAAAGGGCTGTGCGCTGGCCCCTAGTCCGAACTCTGTGGTCATGTGGCAATAGATAATGGGACCATGCCCTTACTCTGTGCCAACATTCCAGCGCCTAAACCATGGTCATAGCCCCGAAAGGAAAGGAGAACCAGTGCTTACGATGCGTACTGGAGGTTATACATGGTCCGCGCCCCTGTGGTTACATGCGAACAATGAAACCGTGGGCTTGGGCTAAGCCCCAGCCCTTTCCGCCTCCAACTACACTTTCAATCAAACTTAAATAAATTATTTTCCATATGATAGTTAAAACCAACAGTGGAGCGAGTGGTTAGCCCGGTCTTGCCAGTCTGTAGCCCGGTGGAGACCCCAAAATTTTGCACAAACCAATAACCAATAGAGGGGTGCCATGTGGCAACCCAAGAATGGGCCACATGGCACCTTCCCATTAGTCGAATATGATGCCACTTGTCAACACAGGATTGGACCACATGTCTTCCGAGGTGTCTGCCTAGTCAGCAACCATACCGCCATGTCAGCATGCCATTGTACTTGCCACCGTGAGCCCATGCCACGTGTCACCCTTATAGTGGTGACACATGTCACCCTCTGACTGGTCCAAATCACCTGTTGTATACCCTGTCATTTGTCAGATGCTGTCACATTAGTTGTATGACTGTACGGCCTATACAGTCAGCTTGCCACGTGGATTGTACGGACTGTACAGTCAATTTTCGATCAAAATGTGATATCTTTCGCATACAGAGCCCGTTTGACGAAGTAAATATATGGCCGGAATCAGGGAGACGAGATGGATGCAATGGAATTGGTTTCATCTGATTCTGAGTATTTTCAGTTTTGAGCCTTTTTTTAACTCTGTTAGACTCCTAGATCCGATTCTAGATCATTAATGAACTATTTTCTTGGCATTGAAGTCACACAAAATGTTAAAGGAATTTTCATTTGTCAAAGTAAATATGCAAAAGATATTTTAAAAAGGTTTAGAATGATAAACTACAGTCCAGTTTCAACACCTGTAGCTGTTGTAGGTGAATCCCCCTGCGGACAAGTGGATTCCCTCTTGGTCTCTAGACTCTTAAGGCCAAGACAGAAAAGTGATTACATGGTCACTAACTTCCTTTTATATCTAATCAAGCTAATAAATGAAAGAGAAGGAGAAAGATATGTACCTTATTAGCAACGTTTGTCCTTGCAAAGTCCTGGCTGAGCTTCGATCTTGAGCTCCCTGATAGGTCCTGTAAAACAAACAAAGGTACAAAAGACTTCCTACTCTACTAAGATTAGCTTAAAAATAGATCCATACAAACTCATATGGAACAAATATAAATTTGAAAGAAACAGGCCAAGCATTGATTATTAATGAGAATAAGTAAAAGTACTTACAATCCTTTGAATGAAGGTGCAACAACTTCTTCTAGATCTCCTTGTCCAACCCCTTTTCTCAAGTAATCTCCACTGATTGCTTTGATGGCATCTCACTCATGAGATCATAAGTTTGATGCAATTCCCAATCTCCATTGTCAATACCTTCTTATGAGATCATAAGTTAGGTATAATTCTCAATCTTCCTTGTACCTTTCACCATGAGAAGGTCTCCTTATATAACCTTGGAGAGGTCCAACCACTTGAGAGATATTTGGGATTAGGTGATGATTCTTCTCCTTCAGTTAAGGATCTCCCCTAAGATCATGCCTTGACCATCTATTTGAATCCAACTATCTTCAGAAATTGAGGGATTCTTCCCTTATTTGCCTCAACAAACCCATAATTTGCTAAAAAAAGGGTAGCACTCCCCCAAAAGGGTGCACGGGGCACTCAAGCACTCCCCCAAAGAGGCTCTGACAGTGGGTAGGGGAGCGCTCCTCTTCAAAATTCAGTTTTTGAGTGTTTTTTCCATGGCAAAAGATTTGTATTCCCTGTCAAGTGACTTCTCTTCTTCAAAACTAGTCTTTGGGGTGTCTTAAGTGTCTTTGTGATGTCGTTAGAGGCACGACATGGGAAAGATGGCAATATACTATTTGTGACACTTGCAACACTTGTATTTAATATGCGACACTTGAAGACAAGATGTGACACTTACAACACTTCTAATAACGATATTTGTGACACTATCGAAGTGAGTAATTTTGAGGTGTAACAATAACAGTTTGCACAAAACTAAGTAGAAAACAAAATGAGATGGATTTTGATTCAACCATATTCAAAAAATTGGTTGGAAGTTTGATGTAACCACTAGGCCAGATATAATGTATGAAGTCAGTTTGATTTCTAGATTCATGGACACACCAAAAAATTCACATTGGCAAGCAGGGAAAAGGTTATTAAGATATATTCTTAATAACTTGGTGAAAAGCATGCAAGCAAAAAAGCTCTTGAGAATATTCTTTATCGAGACCTGTCAGCTTGTAAATGGATGACTCTCTCATTCCAGAGCTTGTAAAGACATCCTTATTGCGCAATGTAATTAAAATTAAGCTACCTGAACGGACGACGTCCTTGAGAGGCGAATATAATGCACGCAGCTGTTCAACAGAATCCACATCGTCTAAAATTATGAGTGCTCGACAACGCGAGACACGATGCCTGAACATCCCTATGCCTTCATCAATGTTATCAACTGCCTGCTCCTGTCTAGTCAAGTCCTTATAAAGTTTACTCTGCAGGGATGTCAAAGAGCTCCTAGCTGCAGCTTCTCTTACCTCAAACAATAAGCAGGATCGATCGTAATTTGATCTCCTAAAGTTGAAGAATTCTTTCGCTAGAGTCGTCTTGCCAACTCCATCAAGGCCCATTATACCAGCAACCTTTGTTTCACCGCTGTCATGCTGCAATAACACCTCCTTTTCAAAATCTTGTAGCTTTTCATCCAAACCAGTTGAATATGTGGCTACATCCAATGGTGGTTTTATAGTCCTTTTTTGGACGAGATGCAGTGAGATCGGAAGA
>CBVK0100800080.1:0-10619 GCA_900067695.1 Picea abies
TTAGGGTGCTACAGGGATGCTCAGGTAGTAGTAGTAGCAGGGGATCTCCAAGAGGTGGAGACAAAACTCTGTGGTCTTATGATGGGTATTCCTCCCCTTGAGAAGGAGAACGTACCCTTGCATTTGTAGAGACACACAGTGGGAGTTCCTGAAAGTATTAACTCTTTACTGAGACGAGTATCCCGTGTGGTGATGTGCTACTCAGAGCACAATGTGATGTGTGAGGATTAGGACCTCACCAATGATAGTTTTGGTATAGTCTTTATGATGATGTTATGGGCACGAGGACCCAACATTTTTCCCTTCTATGTACTTTTTGATGTAATCAAACAATTTCAGTCATGCCGTATATATATACATTTCTGATTTTTTACAGTGCCAAATGATTTGCAAATAACAATGTCTTTTATGTGATGTGTTTTTAATTTACATGATGATATGTGATGTGATTTATTTCCTTTATGAAAACTTACTTATGTGTGATATACCTATCCATGATGTAATTAGCTAACAAATCCGAAATGGTATTGAGTTCTCTTGGTATGTGTCTGTATTCAATAAAATCAAACATTTGTTCAATACGATGAACTTGTAAGTGGAGACGCAGTAGGATAGGATTGGGAATAGCGTAGATTCGATTAAGTTGACAGACCACAAGTTGGGATTCTAGGTTGACAATCATGCGAGAAATTCCTAGGGAGGAGGCTTCAGTTAAAAGTCTGATGACAACATGATATTTTGCCATGTTCTTAGTTGTCGATCCTAATAAAATACCTTCGGAACTCACCAAATTGTCAGAGTAGTAAATGACCCAAGCTATAGAAGCAACATTCTGGGTGTGTCGACTAGCACCATATGCAAACCTGACAAATATAGGAAAGGAAGATGTCATTTGTGCATGAAAACACAAGACATATTATAAGTGGCTAAGGAAAAAAATCGAGCACGCAAAAGAAAAAGACACACCAAACTAAAAATACAATACTGTACAAAGAACATATGCTAGATGTTCTACGCATAGTACTTCTTAAGGTAAAGCTCGTTCCGAGGCTCACCCAGGGAGATTTCGTCATAGTCAATTACCTCGTAGGTGCCTCTATGTAGAACATGTTTCATGATGTAAGGACCATTCCATAGAGGTTCTAACTTCCCTTTCCCTAACCTATCATGAGCCTGGTCATAAACGAGGAATAGGTCTCCTTCTGCAAAAGCGCGAGGATGGAACGATTTGTCGTATTGATTCTTGATTCATTTTTGATACATCTTGTTAATGAGAGTGGCATCACGATGTGTTTCATCCAACTTGGTCAAGTGTCAAAAATGTTTTTCTTCAGCAGAAGTGTGGGGCAGGAGTTCTACTTTGAGTTTCATCCATATACTAGCTGGAAGGGAGTGAATCCAGTAGCAGTTTTTACTGAGGTCCAATAATCCTAGAGAGCGGAGAAAATTTGTAAGTGCCAAGATGTCTTGTTTTCCCCTACCATCCATTGGATCATGGTTTTAAGGAGTTTGTTGATATCTTCAACTTGTCCATTAGCTTGAGGATAGTACGGGGATGAGTTATCATGGCAAAAACCAAGCTTGGCATGCAACTCACTCATCATCTGGTTCTGAAAGTGTGAACCATGATCAATGATAATGGCGTGGTGGAACACCAAAATGAGTGATGATGTGGTTAAAAATAAAATAGATGCAGTACAACCATCATTCACAAAGGTAGGCATAGCCTCAACCCATTTTGTAAAGTAATTGACGACAACGATTATATAACCGTGCCCCCCGGTTGAGGTAGGATTACACTGCATGAAATCAATGCCCCATTTGGCAAAGGGGATGATGGAAATAACGAGATGTAGTAGAGTAGGGTGGGTGCATGCCTTGTTTTGAAAAAATTGGCAGGGTGGGAACTTTTTGACGACCTCGATTCAATCTTTGAAGATGGAGGGCCAAAAGTAACCGACACGTAAAATTTTATGGGTTGTAGCCATCCCAAAAAGGTGACTGCCACAACCTCCAAGGTGACAGTAATTGAGGATGTGTTCAAAATATTCATGAGTCAAACATTATCATAGGATAGTATCAATACCACGAAGATACAAAGTATTACCAATGATAAGGTAGCGACGAGAATGATGGTGGATACGACGATGCTCTTCACGAGAGATCTCGAGCTAAAAATGTTGGGTCTGGAGATAAAGAAGGATATCTCCATACCAAGGGTTGGACATGCTAATGAGGAATAGATTTTCATCAGGGAGAGAATATTTGGGCTCAGTATCTTCATCAACATGGGGAAAGTCACAGATAAGCTCCACAAACACCAAAGATTTTTTAGATTTGGACTTAACAAACTCAAGATCGAACTCTTGAAGGATGACGATCCATTTAGAATATTCCCCCCCAATAACTTGACGTGTCAGAATGTGATACATGGAGTTTGAGTCCACAATAACTATGGTGGTGCGTAGAAAAATGTAGTGACAAAATCTCTGGACAACGATGACAGCTGCCAGAGCCAACTTTTCAACATGTGAATATTGGAGCTCGGGACTAGATAGACTTTTGCTCAAATAATATATCACGTGTTCCTCACCGATAGGGTCCTCCTGAACTAACACCATAGAAATAGTGGAAGGAGAGGTTTCTAAGTAAAGGATGTAATCCTGTGTATAGTTCAGAGGATGCAACAGAGGTGCATTAGTTAATGCATGCTTAATAGCAGCAAAAGATCGTTGAGCAGTGTCATCCCAGATGAAAGGGGTTTCTTTCTGCAACAATCGCATAAATCCTTTGGTAATCTCAACATAGTTACAAATGAAACGCCGAAGAAAGTTTGCTTTCCCCTACAAACTTTGGAGTTGTGTCAAATTATTAGGTGGAGGTAGAGCTAGGAAAGCTCTAATATTTAAGGGATCCACCTGAATCCGGTCCTTGGAGACAACAAAGTCGAGGAGTCGACCTGATTTAACAACAAAAATACATTTATGTGGGTTGAAACAAATATTGTAGAACTAACATCGAAGAAAAATCGCCCGTAGATGACCAAAATGGTTCGATCGACTAGATGAGTGGGCAGGTAATTATTCATCGAGGTAGGGTTCCAAAATATGTTTGATATCATGGAAAGCATATGACATGGCTCGCTGGAATGTAGCACCAACATTTTTAAGGCCAAATGGTAGTTTCCAATAGGCAAAAGTTCCCCATGGGCAGATGAAGGTTGTCTTATGTTGATCAATAGGTAAAATGTCAATCTGGTTATACCCTGAGAAACCATCCATAAAAGAGAAAATTATGCTACCAACGCAATTATCAATAATATTGTCGATGAAGGGAATAAGGTAGTTGTCTTTTGGACAACCTTATTGAGATCCCTATAATTGACGCAGACAAAAATGGTCTCTTGCTTCTTAGTGACCAGAACAATGTTCAAAACCCATTCTATCAAGGGGACAGGATAAATGAAGCTAGATTTCAATAACTTTTCAACTTCTACCTTAATGGTCGCGGTCTTTTTAGGATGGACCGGGCGGAGTTTCTGTCGAACAGGTTTGACACCTGGGTAGGTTTCAATTTCATGCACAACGATCGATGGATCGATCCATGACATCTCTTTGTATATCCAAGCGAAGACATCGTGAAATTCTTTAAATAAAGTGGTATAAGAGACCATTTCCTTGGGTGAATAATTAGCACCAAGGTTTATGTTTTCCATGACACCTGCTTTTATCGAAATGTCGATAAAGATCATAGATTAAATGTTTCCCAAATTCCCCTCAGAAAGAGTATCTTGTGTGAGAATGGGAGATTGTGGAAAACTGACAACATCAGGAGGGAAGACAGAGTGTATGTCTTCTTGAATTTCTTTGAGAGGTGGAAGAAAAGAGGATCGATGATGGCTATCATCCCAAGGTACGTCGTCGATGCTAAGAATTTCCATTATAGATTCATCAGAAGGAAAAATTTGGGAAATGTAGTCAAAAGCAAACGTCAAGGAATTTAACCATGATGGCATCGAGTAACTGTCGGGTGCTAAGAGATGTTGGTCATCTAAGGAAGGAGAGGTAGATTGGATAGCAACGTATGAGGTTTTGGCTTGACTAAGTGACCAGGTTTCACCTAGTGCATCGAATTCCAATGGACTAGGTACAATCCAAGGGTCAGATGATTCCAAGGATTAGTAAACCGTAGTCGAAATCATATTGATTGTGGAAACAGGATGTGAGGTGGGTGGAAGTGGTGTAGGGAAGGTACCTATAAGGCTAGAGTCTTTCAACAAGCCAACACCAACACTTTCATACGTGATCTTGTGATCTCCAAAGAATGGAATATTGTTGGTAGAGGGAGTGTGAGCGTCGGGTGTACAAAAATCTAACTGATCGACAGTGACAATTTTTCCTTGATGAGGAAATTGTACGCATCGAAATACCGATGAAGCAATGGAAGCCATAGCATAAAACCAACTTCTTCCAAGTAAGAGGTTGTAATCGAGAGGAGCATCGACCACCTCAACATCAAAAGTAATAGTTTTTCCACCTAACTGAATGACTAAGGACTATAATAGTCTGTGAGGATGAAAACCTCACCCATTGAATGCACACAACATCATTGGGGATTTGTTAAGTGCGGGTGATTTCAAGATTTTCCAGCAGGCTAAAGACATGACACAAGTAGAGGCTCCCTCATCCAATATAGTTCGGTGAATTTGTTGATTTTGAACAACAACATCAACTTGGAAAGCAAGTTGGTGAGAGAGTCAAGATGTAAAATTATCTAGGTTAAACATGATATTGTTGGATGATTTAGGATCAAAAGCACCAATAGTGTCCAAGAGCGTTCTACGATGACTGGGGCAGTGTTGTAGAACTTCTAACATAGACATAGCACAGGATGCTTGAGCCAAATCTTCAATAATGTTGTAGTTTTGGGAAGCACGCGAACTAGGATTAAAGGTAGATTTATGGATAGTTCTCTTAGGAGGGCGTAGTATAGAGTTGAACATAGGTTTCTCAATCTAAAGGGATCCATATGGAGGACTGACAGATGGAGGGATAACGAAGGATGGTGATGGATCTGGTAAAGAATCGTTAGTGACCTTTCCTTTGTCATTTTTAACTAGTGTGTCGTAGGTCGTAGAGAAGGTGGTTAAATCAATTCCATTAAATTGATATATATGGGCACTTGTCGAGGCTTCATCATGAGAAGGGTGGCTGGAACTGCCCCCTGGAGAGGGGGTTTGAGCAACCATCGATCGTTGTTGAGGAAAAGGCTGAGTAAGAACGGTGAGTTGGGAATTCCCTATGAAAAGTTTGGCCACTTCATCGCGATGTGGATAGTCTCAAGTGTAGTGATCGTCACCACAAATAAGACACGCAAACTTTGGTTTCCACTGTGGTTGTTTCTCGTTAGCAGGTGGTGGTTTTTGAGCTTTAGGTTGTTCATTTTTGTTATTCTTTTTGTTTTTGTTCTTTGTCTTTTTCTTACCTCTAGACTGTTGTGAAGCGGCATACTGAACTACATTCACCTCATAAATTTGTGTATGAGAGGAGGTAGAGGAGGGTGCAGTTGAACTAGGAGTAGAAGTGGAAGTAGATCGAGGTGCAACTCTAGTCGATTGGGATGCAGATTGAGTTTTGACAGAACCAATAATGCCATCTGCATGCAATGAGGATGAAGGTTTGGATGGATCGTTAGTGGCACAGGTAACATTTGGAATCAACTCATATAAAGTACTAGACTATGAATAAACCAAATATAAGTACTAAGCTCGAGCAATGGCCTCTTCTTCGGTGACTACACCACCCATGGCAACATCATGAGCAATCGGGGTAACAGTGATTTAGTAAACCATTCTGCCAATAATTGGTCAGGAATGACTACTTTGATCAACCTTCGTCGTCGTCTCTACTCATGAATATGTACGGATTTGGTCTGACGAAGGGAGGTCAAGAGTTTGGTACCCGTCTCGTATCGAATGGGTAGTTGAAAGTGTGTGAGAAAATACATGGCAAGGGAGTTTAAGTCTTGGAAAGAACCACATGGAAGTTCAATATACCACTTGGATGCTGAACCCATAAGTGTTCGCTAAAAAAGATGCAAACGTATAGAATCGTCCATTAAGGAGTTTGATGAACACCACAAATGGAAATTCATCACATGGTTATTTGGGTCTTCTCGAGGTTTATTGTAAAATTTTGGAATATCAGAAGGTAATTTAGTAGGGATGACTAGCCAAAAAGGATAACACAATATAGGATCATTGGTTAACCGAGACAAGTCTGGAAGATCCAGAGTTGCGAGAAATGGTAGTTGTCGGTTAACATGAGGATGATACTAGTGTGGCATGGGAACACCAGTAGGACCGTAAATTGGGTTAGGTGGATAATTATATCCAGTAGGTCCTCCTACATTCGGTTGTGGTTGACCAGAATAAATAGGATTTGAGGATGGTTGAGAAACTTGTGGATATAGAGGATAACCTAATGGGTTCTGAGGATTATAAGTTGGTTGTTGGGTTTTCCCATAAGGTGGATAGACATTTTTTCCGTAAGGAGGATAAGGTTGTTGTTGTCCTTGAGGATGTTTCCCCCCAGGGAATAGTGGATTTCCCGAAAAAGGAATGTGCCAAGGATTTGGTGTCACATTCTTCCCATATGACAGGTTATGGATTCCAGTTTGAGATTGCCCCCCAAGATGAGATTATGTCCCCATTTGAGTTTGACTCCCAAATGGAGGTTTATCCCCAGTGTGAGGTTGAGTGCCCAGAGGGATCTAGAAACCAGAAAATGAATGACCAAAGGCTCCAATAGGATTAGATCCACCAAGCTCAGTTCCTCCAAACAAAGGTGTAGGGATAGAACCTCCAGGTGTAACCTGGGTAGTGTTGGTAATGGAAGGATTCAAAGCTCTGTACCCAAGTGGGACTGATGGATTTGGTCTAAGTGGTTTTCTAATCGGAGCCTGGGATGGTGTCACATTTCTAGTGGGGGTGTGGAAACATGCGGGACCATGGTAGAATGGGCCATCTGGATACTAAGGTTCGAGTGAGAACCAATCAACAATTGGTCTGCATCGATGATGACATTACTAGTTGTACCAGTAAAGTGATTTAAAGGTATCATATAACTAACATACGTCTCGGGCACTTCTAATGCCATGGGTTGATCGAGATTCTCTCCTAGGTTACCATATAGATCACGGACTTTCAAAGGGACAAAACCAAATCCAGAGGTTCCAATAGTATGAGTCGGGGTCCTAAATGATTCACTTTGGAAAAAGGGATCTTCTACTCCAGATCCAGTGTGAGGTTCGGTGGATACCTCAGTTTCCTCAATAACAACAACCTCTCCAGATGAGTTCACCTATAGCAGATGTGGTTCTCATCTAATACTCAAGGCTAGGTTGATTCAAAAATCTTCCAAAGATTTGGAAACAATTCGGAACTGATCTAGAGAGTGTGTGCTTTCAACCTTAGAGCCTAGTTCGTTATGAGCTTCAGGAGGGCCTTCTGAAGAGTTGGGAAGCAAAGGTAGATAACCCTCGGGATCTTCCGAGGGTAACCCTTGCATCCTACATGAATGGTGAAGGCCAATATTTCTCGAGCTAAGTAACGAACAGGAAAATAAATCTATGGACGACTAATGAAAAGAAACAGCATACACTAAAAAAATCTAGGAATCAATACAAGCAAACAAAACCTTTTCTCGATGACCATACTAATTGGTGATCAAATCCAATGTTGCGTGATCAATTCAAGAAGGGGATAGGATATGGTGGAACAATTATGATGATGACCTGCTTAACAGACTTACGCCTTGGTGCAAGCTTCCACGTAGTAATTGTGGATTTACCCTCCAAGGAGCCCAAGTGAGTTTGACCAATGTCTGTTCTAGGTACAGTGAGACTTCCCTCCACTGTCACCTTGTGTAAGTACCTAAGGATTGTGGCTACTAAGGATAACAACTTGTAGTCAACCCTTGGGCGGGTACAATTGATAGTCCAGTCTGAACATATGAGCAGGATAGCAAGTCTGAAATCTTTCGAGAGAACTGAGGACAAATGGACCGGTAGAACTCCAGAGGACCCCAAATGGATTTGAAGTTCACGAAGCACCAAAACCAAATAAAACCAGCTAAATCTCAAGAAGAAACCTCAATATATGATCTGACCACTACAAACGGTTGAACCACAGAGGGATAATCTCTGTAACTCTCATGAATGTGACCTCGTGCGTAACCCCTGTGTGAGAGGGGGATCCCAGAAATCTTATACGACAATTGGATTTTTCTCTCCCTATCGCAAGATGTTAATGTTTGTTTTGAATACTTTGGAGATTTGTACTCACACCCTAATCCAAATTTCTAATCCTAGTCTAATGTTGGTGGAAGATTCTAAAAAAAAAATGTTCTAGATAAATTTTAATTAACGTTAATTTTGCAGTTTTTCTTTACTCAAGGGTGTATAAAAATGAAATTGATAGTATTATGACTCAATTCCCAAAAATGCATAAGAAATGACAAGAAGACTTTTCTTTCAATGAATGCCTATTTAAGGGAAAGAGAAGAAAGTTCTTTTCACTGTCAAACACTAAGATGCAGAATCCTCAATCAATTGTTTCTCAATCGAATCCAATATAATGCTAAAAAATTTCATAGAATGTTGTTCTAATATCCAAAAAAAATCATAACAAATGTATCCTTTTGCTTTATGTGTGAATAATAATCAATCTGATGTAAATATCCTTATGTCATACAAACTTTAAGATCCATGGGATGCAGATAATCAGAAGCAAGTTTCACACAAACAAAAACACACTCTCATCGTGATTTAAACAAGAAAAACAAAGATAGCAAAACTTGCAAAAGGAAAACCAAAAACTCAAAATAAGAAAAGGGCTTGGACAAGATGACCTCAAAGATCAAATAGAATGGTGCATAGACCTTTGAAATTCCTCACAAAAGCTTCTAATCAGTCAGATAAGTGAGAGAAAAACAATAAGTTGACTCTGAATCGTCAAAGACAAAGAGTGACTTCAAGGTAAGGAAAAAACATCAAAATTCCAAACAAAAGGTGGTCAATTCTTAGAAAAAAAAGTGTTGAATACCAAGACAAAGATGTACTGAGGTTGTAAGACTTTTGAGCAAGTTCCAAAAGCAAGAAAGAACTTAGAGAGTGAAATCTCTAGAAGATTTTTCAAAGAAAAGGGGCAATGCTCTGGTGGAAGAATTAGGGGGCGTTGGCCACTAAAAATTCAAAAAAATGCCCATAAAATAAAAAATTCAAGAAAACTCAAGAAATCAAAGTGTATGAGATGAGGTAAAGAGTCAATCAACACAGTTCTAAGAATCAAAGACACAATATGGAGAAGGTCAAAAAATGAGCAAAGGCCAAAACAAGACCTAGGAAAGGAAATAGAAATCAAGGTCCCTCCCCAGTGGACTCACTAATTTCTGTTATAGAGAATTCCCCTTGCAGACAAGTGGATTCTCTCTTAGATACTAGATCCCTATGACCAAGACAAAAAATGATATTGTGGACACTCACATTCCTTTTAGATCCTATTAAGCTAATGTATGAAGAGGAAGAAGAAAAAGTGTACCTTTTCAATGGCATTTGTCCTTGCATAGTCTAGGTTGAGCTTTGATCCTAAGCTCCCCAATAAGTCCTATAGAACAAATAAAGATACAAAAAACTTCCTATTCTACTGAGATTATCTCAAAAACAGATCTAACTACTAGAGACAAGTTCATGAAATGTACACAAACATTAAAGGAAACAGGCCAAGCATAGATTTATATTAATGAGAACAAAGTCGTACTTACAACCATGGATGTAGTGTAGCAGCTTCACCAAGCTCCCTTTGTCTAGACCCTTTCTCAAATCATCCACACAGAATGTTGATGCTTCAATGATATCTCCCTTATGAGATCATAAGTTTGATGATTCACAATGTCTCCCCTTTCACCATGAAGAGGCCTCCTTATATAGGCTTGGAGTGGCCTAAACACTTAAGAGATCCTTGGGATAAGTTGGGGATTATTCTCCTTCAGTTGTGGATCATCCATAAGGTCAAGCTTTGACCTCAGATCCAAACCCATCCCACTGCAGATATGAAGGGATTCTTCCCTGATTTCTCTCAACAATCCAAAGATTCACTCAAAAAAGGCCAACGCTCCCTCAGAATGGGGCACAAAGCATTGGAACTCTCCCCCAAAGGAGGTCAGGGAGCATTGCTACTCCCTGATAGTGTATAGGGGAGCGTTTCCTTCCAAAATTGATTTTTTAGTGGTTTTCTCAGTGGCAAAAGACTTTCACTCTTTGTCAAATGACTTCTCCTCTTCATAACCAGTCTTTGGAGGTGTCATGTAAGTTTTCTTGATAATTTCATATGAGACACAACATGGACATGACAACAATATGATATTTATGACACTTGTAGGAGAAATGTGACACTTGCAACATTGGTAATGACGACACTAGGCCATCATCCTAATGAGTAATTTTGATGTGTAACACAATGATTATACTGTTTTTCTTGAAGATGTTATCACCCCATAATTTATGGGAATCATCTTATGACTTGGATATTATCTATATCTAGTGATTTGGTTCACAAATGA
>CBVK0100800081.1:0-10619 GCA_900067695.1 Picea abies
TGTTTTAGTATTTCCAACACCCTAGCCTAGCAAACATATTGGCAACTTGAGCACACCTTTTTTGTGGCCAGAAACTATGGGAAGTGAAACCCTAGTTTTTTTTTGGTACCAGAAAACCAGGAAACTAGAACTAGTACTAGAAGTACTTGTCTAGATTTGTGCAAACTCGGTTTTAAGGGGTAAAATTTCAATTTTCAGAAGATAGACTGCACCAGGCTACTCGCCTCAGCCAAGCGAACCTCCTGGTAAGTTCATATTTTATTTCTGAGCATTTTCAATTTTTGGTCATTTTCCCAGCTTCATGTCAAGATGTCTGCAAGGACCAAGATTGTTGACAAGTTATAAGGTGTGGATAACTTATGGGCCTAGAAGTATAGGATTTCACTAATTATTGAAGATAATGACCTTGCAAGATTCATCAAGGAAAATGTACCAAAAAACGAAGATGCTACAACTAAATCAAAGAACCAGAAATATATTTGCAGACTCTATTTTAGATCACTTTATTCCTCAAGTGGCATCTAAGAATACGCCAAAATAAATGTTTGATTCCCTAACCAGATTGTATGAAGGAAGGAACATTAACCAGAAGATGAACTTGAGAACTCAACTCAAGAATACGAAGATGCAGAAAGGAGAAACATTTCATGACTATTTCTCTAGGATCTCTTGATTCAAGGAAGAACTAGAAGAAATTGGAGATAACCTAGATGAATATGAAATCATAATGGAAACTCTTAATGGTATCAAAGGACCTTGGGATGCATTCATCCAAACTATTTATGCCAGAAAGGAGAAACTACAATTTGACAGTCTTTGGGAAGAATGTGTTCAAGAAGAAGCAAGAGTAGATAACCGAGAAGCAGTTCTATTAAGGAATGAAGATAAAGCCCTATATTCTCATGCTAAAGGAGGAAAGATAAGGTCCCTCTTGAATAGGAGACCTACCTACACAAGGAATGTCACTCTCCAAATATATTCATCCATAAATAATCTCACCCTCCAAGGAGATTCCAGAAGTTTCAGAAAGGTCAAAGAAGAGAAAAGGATTTATCATCTTATGATTGTTACCATTGTGACAAGATGGGACACATTTCTAATAAGTTTCCAGCTAGAAGAAAATAATAGAAGAAGAGAAATAAAAAAAGACACCATGCCCATGCAGTTGAATATGATGATCCACCCACAGAGATGATTAAAGAAAATATTGAAGACTATGTCTTAATCTCTACCCTCCCAGGATCAGTGTCACCTGGTGAGGATAATTGGCTCATAGATAGTGGTGTTTCCAAGCACATGACAAGTCAGAGATACATTCTCTCTAAGCTTACCGAAAAGAACTTTCGTCAGAAAGTTACACTTGGAGATGATTACCAGTACCCTATCAAAGGAGTGGGAGAGTCCAATTACAAAATTGATCGAGGGACCCCAATGAATATGAAGGTTGTACTATATGTACCAGGTTTGACAAAGATTTTTCTTTCTATCTCAGCTTTAGATAAGAAAGGATTCAAGGTTGCATTCATAGATGGTCAAGTCCTTATGTGGCCTAAAGGAAAAACCATAAAAGATGCAATTGTTATTGGAACAGAAGAAGGTGGTATGTATAAGTTAAAAGGTCACTCAGATGCAGCCTTGACTCACTCCACTGAGAGCCCATGTGAACTTTGGAATAGGATAATAGCTCACATTAACTACAAATTCTTAACATATGTGAGCACGGCAGTTACAGGTCTACCAGATTTCAAGGTTGAACATGAAGGTGTGTGCAAGGGATGTGCACAAGGAAATAACATAAAGAATCATTTCCCGAAGAGATACATTAAAGAAAAAGGTTTCTTAGAGCTCATCCACTCAAATGTATGTGGCCCAATTCCATCAACCTCTCTTAGTGGGTATGCATTCTATGTGTCATTCATTGATGACTATTCTCACAAGACTTGGGTTTACTTCTTAAAGTCAAAAGATGAAGTGTTTGGAAATTTCAAGGAATTCAAAGCCTTGATAGAGAATCTCTCTGAAAGAAAAATAAAGATACTCAAGTCAGATAATGGAGGAGAAGACACCTCAAAATATTTTGTAATCTTTTGCAGATATTTCAAAATTAAGAGGGATCTCACCACTCCCTACGATCCTCAACATAACGGTGTAGAAGAAAGAAAGAAAATAGCTGTAATGGAAGTAGTGAAGAATATGATCCATGATCAAGATATTCCAATGCACTTATGGAAAGAAGCATCAATAAAGATAGTGTATGTACAAAACAGACTATCCCATAGTGCACTTGGATTCAAAACCCCCAAAGAAATGTTCTCCAAAAAGAAGCCAGAAGTAAGCCATCTCAAGATATTTGGTTGTCTATTGTTTGTACACATTTTGAAAGAGAAGAGAACCAAGATGGATCCTTCAAGAAATAAGGGAATGTTTGTTGGATATTGTGAGGTCTCAAAAGCCTTCAAAATCTACATACCAAGTTACCGTCATATTGATATCAACACAGATGTAACATTTGATGAAGATGCATCACTCAATAAATCAAGGAGATGCCACCTTGAAGAAGTATATGAAGAAGAACCTATAGCTCTCAGAGTTGTAGAAAAAGTGAGGGAAGCCATAGTTTCCCTTGATGAGGAGATTCCAGAAGATCATGACATGATAAAATCTCAAGAACCTCCCCAAATGATGATCTCTTACAAGAGAAATCCATCTTGGGCGAGGGAACTTATTCAAGATGGAGAGAAGTATGGTGCCCCAAAAGGAACTATGAGACAAGTCAAAAAACCTAAGCTATTCTCTATTAATATGGATTTGATGTGTGATCTGATAGAGAAGGAGCCAACTTGCTTTGAAGAATCCATTCATAAGAAAGAATGGGAAGATGCCATGACAAAATAATACCAATTAATTATAAAGAATGATGTATGGGAAATAGTTCCCAGACCGAAGAGCAAAGATGTGGTATCTTCCAAATGGTTATACAAGATAAAACATGATGTTGATGGAAGTATTCAAAAATATAAATCAAGGTTTGTAGCTCATGGCTTCTCTCAAAAGGAAGGCATTGAATATGAAGAGACATTTTCTCATGTAGCAAGATACACTTCTATAAGAACCATCATATCTATCGCAGCCAAGATGAAGTGGAAGTTACACCAGATAGATGTGAAAATAACCTTCTTAAATGGTGTCATTGAATAAGAAGTGTATATAGAACAAACTCAAGGGTTTGAAGTTGAATATATAAAGACACATGTATGCAGGTTGAATAAGGCTCTATACGGATTGAAGAAATCTCCTAGAGCTTGGTATGGAGGGATTGAAAGTTTCCTGACGAGCTTGGGATTTACCAAGAGTAAAGTTGATTCTAACCTTTACTTCAAGGTTATGAATGATGATCCAATTATATTTCCAATGTATGTGGATGAATTATTCTTAATTGGTTAAGAAAATATCATCATTGATTGTAAGAAGAAGATCATTGCAGAATTTGAGATGAAAGACCTATGCCTAATGCAGTATTTATTAGGTATTGAGGTTTGGCAGAGCCTAGAGAAGATATTCCTTAACCAAGGGAAGTATGCAGTTGAAATACTGAAGAGGTTTGATATGTTGGAAAGTAAATCCATGAACACACCCATGGAAACAAAGTTGAAGCCCCTGGTTGATACTTTGTCAGAATTGGTTGATGCTACGTTTTATAGATAGATCATTAGATCATTGATGTATCTGATGAATAGCAGGTCAGATATATGTTTTTTTGTGAACACCTTAAGTCAGTATCTGGTAGAACCCATACATTTTAACCTTTTTGTTGAAAAACATGTGATGAGATACCTTAAGGGTACGTTGGAATTTGGTCTCAATTATAATGGAGATCATGACTTTAGACTGATTGGTTATACTGATTTAGATTGGGTTGGAAGTGTCTCTGATATAAATATCACTTCAAGATGTTATTTCAGTCTGGGGTCATCCATGACTTCATGCAAGAGTAGGAAAAAATCCATTATTCCTCTCATCACAGTAGAAGCGGAATACATTGCTGCATGTTCCACCAGTTGCGAATCCATATGGCTTCAAAATTTGTTGATGGGTCTATTTGATCTAGAGATGGAAAAAACCATGATTCTATGTGACAAATAGAGTTGCATAAAGATGACAGAGAAAACTATGTTCCATGACAAGTTGAAGAACATAGAAATAAGGTATCACTACATTCGTGATATGGTGCTAAGGGGAGCTATAAAGATCCAATATGTTGGAACAAATGAGTAGGTTGCAGATGTGTTCACCAAGCCTCTATATCGTGTAAGTTTGAGCACTTTAGAGGAAAGCTTGGTATATTCCAAAAGGACCTCCCTCAAAAGGGGGAGTGATGTTGATGATACTATAGTATCCTGACCAACAACGGGTAACTTAGTTAGGATTTTATATCCTAGGCCACTGATCATCCCTAGAAAGATATCGAAGGTCTGGGAAGAACGGTATGTCAGAGTACATGTGCATGTATATGCTAGCTATGGTTAGTAGTGGTAGATCTGTTAGGATTTTTATAATCCTAAGGAATATTATGATTCTTGGGAAGATCCCGAAGGTTTGGTAAGGACAACCTATCAGAGTACCACGTGGTAGCTCCATTAGGATTTTATGATTCCTAGGAAGCTACCTAGGGACTTTCAGAGTACCACAAGATGTTGTTGCACCTGCTTCATTCTATTGCCCCATGATGATGATGATGTTGTTGCTCCAACCTTCATGCTATGATGATGATGTATCAGCCTCGTTCTGACTATGATGTTATCTCAGCCTTGTTTTGATGTTGTTGTTGTTGTTGATGATGTTTTATAAGTCTTGTGTTTTTATTGATGATGAGGATGTATTAGTGTTATACTAATTGATGTTGATGCAGATGATGATGATGCCATTCCATATCCATGTTGCGGATGATGATATTGAAGATGAGAAAAAATTCCGATGATTTATAGATATTCCAGTCAGTGTTCCAGATGATTATGATGTTTATTCCCTCTCTCTCTGGTGATGTTGTATTGCAGAATACTCTTCTTGTTAATGGGGAGTGTTGAAATATTGTAACTGCAAAGAGTATTATAATTATTATTGAGTTATTATCATATAGATCAATCCTCATTTGTGGATTAATCTTGTCAGGATTTGTATTAGACCAAATCCCCTTTTTTGGATTGGTCAAACCCTAATCATATGATTCTAATTAAGAAGTCGTCCCCCATTCCTAATTAAAGTGGTTTTAGCCACTAACTGAAGAGGTCGACCCTTCCCAATGAAGCGACACCACCCTAGCACTTACTAGCTAGTATAAATAAGAGTGGAAGGCACCTCATTAGAATACACACTCATCTCACTCATCTAGTGCACAAGTTTGAAGGAAGTTGTAGTTGCCAATTGCCAAAGGAAGGAAGAGAGAGGCACATTTCTCAATGTTGGATATTCTCTAGTGTTTGGTTTATTATCTTGGCATTGTATTGGAAATATATATTAAGGAATTTGTTTCTGGCTTTTCTCCCCCATGAGGGTTTCCTAGGATAAATGTTATGTATCTTGTGATTGTGTTTCTCTCAGTGATCCTGGATATGCTATTATTGTCTAGTAAATTGAAAAGAAACTTAATAGCTTATCTAAAATTAAAACCTCTATCATTTTATCTTAGTTTTATTTTATGATATTCTCATTTATAGTAAAACTTGGCAATCCCATCTAACCCATGTGGATCAAATTCTACATCTACTATCTAAGAACCAATTTTTTCTCAAACATTCTAAATGTTCTTTTGGAGCCTCTGAAGTTGAGTACCTGGGTCATATTGTTAGTAAGGATGGTGCATGGGTGGATCGTAGTAAAATTGAAGCTATGAAGGACTGGACTCGTCCTAAAACTCTTAAAATATTGCATGGTTTCTTTGTTTTAATGGGATATTATCGCAAGTTTTTTTCAAAATTATGGAAAAATTGTCACTCCTCTCACTGCTCTCCTTAAAAAGAATGCATTCAACTGTATTCCTTAAGATGATCAATCCTTCTAGGCTTTGAAATATTTTGTGTGAATGATTCCTTTCCTCACACTACCAGAATTCACCAAGATTTTTTTCTCAGAATGTGATGTGTTAGGGAAAGGAATTGGTGAAGTCCTCATGAAATATGGTTGACCTTTGACTTTTAATGCAAAGCAACTTTCAAAGTGACATTTGGGCCATTCAATCTATGAAAGGAAACATTGGCTATTACGCATGTAATGCATCTCTGATGTCGTTATCTATTGGGACAATTCTTCTGAATTTAAAATCATCATTGCAACCTAAATTATTTTTTGGAAAAAAGAATCCGATCTAGATGGATCTTGGTGGTCATCCACCTTCTCCATTGAATCAATGTTTTTGAGCCTGTGATTTTGATAAACCATGATATCCACCCTTTTGATGGGGAATGTAATGTAATTATTTCTCCATTTGTAATGTGATGTAATTCCTACAAACTTAGTGCACCATATCTAATTAGAACTCTGGAGTTAAGCATGCTTGGGATAGAGTAGTACTAGGATGGGTGACCTCCTGAGAATTCCTATTGTTTTACATGTCTATGGAATTTTGTAAACTTATACCAATTTATCCCACATGCATCATGGGAATTATTATCCTCTCACTCTCTCATTTATAATCGAGGTGAAGAAGGTCCTTTAAGCATGCAATGGAGTGTTATGTAAATCTTGTTGCGAATGTAGCATATCCAACATCTCTTTCTCTTCAAAGATAAGATACCACAATTCTACATAGTCTATGTTCTATAGTGTTTTGTTATTTTATTCATTAATATAAGTTGGGATTCACTATATTTATGTGTTTCTACTATATTTTCCTTTGTATCTCATTTTGTTCTGAGCATAATACAAATTATTGTTACGAGAGAAGTTTGTTCATTGTCATTTCTCATAGCATGTCCCTAATGAGGCTAGGGTGCAGAGAGTTGGGTCTCAAGCTAGTTTCACTTGAGGACAACTGCTCTCATCGACCCAAGAGATCGCCCATGGAAGAAGAAAAGAGAGATGATGGAGCAAGAGATCCTTTCAAGACATTGCTTGATGAAAATCTCATACGGAAAAGGAACAAGATGATGGAAAACTTTGCTCACATCCTTCAAAAATTACCAATGATGGTCAAGGAATATTTGACAAGCATCCATTTCGGAGGTGTGACACCCTTCAAGGTACAAGTCAAGCTTGAAATCCCCTTATTTGAAGGATAGATAGATTCAATTCTCTAGAAAAATGGTTGAATATTCTAGAAGGTTATTTCTCAGTCCAATAAACATTTCAGAGAAAAACGATCACCTTCATGCTCCTTAAATCCCTTCCCCATATTAGATCTTGGTAGGAAGGTTACTAGGATAGGTACACCATGGATGAATCTATGCCATTTGAGAGAGATGAATCTATGCCATTTGACAGAGAAGTCACTTGGGAACCCTTTGTAGATTCCCTTAAGGAGTATTTCTACCTTATCGAAAACTATGATGACCAGTACATGAAATGGACGACTCTACATCAGAAAAGAGACTGGGAGATGGATGACTCTATTTTAGTTGCAAGTTTTTATTGGGTTTTCTCCCCCATGAGGGTTTCCTAGGATCAATGTTGTGTATCTTGTGATTGTGTTTCTCCCAATGATCATGCATATGCTATTATTGTCTAGTAAATTGAAAAGAAACTTAATAGCTTCTCTAAAATTAACATGGAATCAGAGATAAGTTGAAGAGAGCACATTTCAATGGATAAGAAAAAGTGTCACTGTTGTTGTACAAGAAAATTAGGGATTTTTGTTGGAGAGTAATTTCGGCCTAAAAACCACCTAGGGAAGTGCGCCCTAGCCTAGAAAACCTATTGGAAGCTTGAACAAAAAAATTTTGTGGCCAGAAACTTCAGGAAGTGAAACCCTAGTTTTTTGTTGGTACCATAAAACCATAAAACCATAACCAATACCAAAATTACCCATCTAGATCTATGCAGACTCAGTTTTAAGGGGTAAAAATTGGATTTTTAGAAAATTGACTGCAGCAGGTTAATCACCTCAACCAAGCACACCTCTTGGTAAGTTCAAATGTTATTTCTGAGCACTTTCAATTTTTGGTCATTTGCCCAGCTTCAGGTCAAGATGTTTGTAAGCACCAAGCTTATTGACAAGTTAGAAGGTGTCGATAACTTCCGCGCCTGGAAGTATAGGATTTCACTTATTCTTCAAGAGAATGACCTTACAATATTCATCAAGGAAAATGTACCATAACCCAAAGATGCTACAACTAAAGCAAAGCACCAGAAAGATATGGCTAGGGCCAAAAGAATCATCGTAGACTCTATTTTAGATCACTTTATTCCTCAAGTGTCATCTAAGAATACTCTGAAAGAAATGTTTTATTCCCTAACCAGATTGTATGAAGGAAGGAACATTAACCAAAAGATGAACTAGATAACTCAACTTAAGAATACGAAGATGAAAAAAGGAGAAACGGTTCATGACTATTTCTCTAGGATCTCTAAATTCAAGGAACAACTAGAAGAAATTGGAGATAACATAGATGAATATGAACTCATAATGACATATCTTAATGGTATCATAAGACCTTGGGATGCATTCATCCAAACTATTTGTGCCAGAAAGGAGAAACTACAATTTGACAGTCTTTGGGAAGAATGTGTTCAAGAAGAAGCAAGAGTAGCTAACCAAGAAGCAGCTCTATTAAGGGATGAAGATCAAGCCCTAGATGCTCATGATAAAGGAGGAAATATAAGGTCTCACTTGAATAAGGAGACCCACCTAGACAAGGAATCTCACTCCACAAATAGATTCATCCATAAAGAATCTCACCCTCCAAGGAGATTCCAGAAGTTTCAAAAAGGTCAAAGAAGAGAAAATGATTTTTCATCTTATCAATGTTACCACTATGACAAGATGGGACACATTGCTAAGAAGTTCTCTGCTAGAAGAGAATAACACACGAAGAGAAATAACAAAAGACACCATGCCCATGCAGTTGAATATGATGAGCCACCCACGAAGATGATTAAAGAAAAGATTGAAGACTATGTCTTAATCTATGCCCTCTCAGGATCAGTTTCACCATGTTCATTTCTTTAAGAAGAAATATCAAAGGAAATGGTTTGACGGACTTGAGGATATATTTATAGGCATTTGGTTGGTCTCTGCTTATGACTTCAAACCCTCCTACTTGTTACTTCAAATGCAATTCAACTATTAAAACTATCAGAGTACAAATGAAGGCCATGTTCATTTCTTTAAGAAGAAATCTCAAGCTTGTAGTGTGTCTTTGCAATCTACCTCTAAAAACATTTCCCATTCACTATCTCTCTTTTACCACTCAGAGTTTGGTGGTGGTGAGTGAAGAGGCCTTTGTCTAAGAGGAATTTTTGCATCAACGTTGGTATTGTGTTGAAGAACCCATCATGAAAATTGTCGTAAAATATTTCCTTTTATTTATTGAATAACATTCACTCCTCCATAACTTGTTCTTCACATTATTCTTTAGCAATTCTTCCAACCCACTCATGTAATTTTTTGTGGGAACTAAGATTTCAGAGCAATGTCCTACAACACTTTCAACAATAAACAATATGGCTTATTTTCCTTGTTTTAGTGTAGTTGGTATTTTGATGTATCCTGTGGTTTGTACTAGACCAAACATTGACCAAGAAATGGGAGTCTTAATTCGATTCATGGCTAATTTTGGATGTGAACAGTGGGCTATAGTGAACATGTCTTTAGGTACTTTCCAGGTACTTCTAAATATTCCATTTTCTATCATAGTAATGTTTTAGGGGACCCGCACATAATGGATATACATGGTTATGTGAATTCTAATTTGGTAGGGGGTGTATATAGAAGAAGATCTACTAGCATATGCATGTTTTGATTGCCTGGTTGAGTAGTAAGTTGGATGAACAAGAGATAAGATATGGTCACTTTGTTCTTTTCATAGGCAGAGTATATGGTAGCTATGCATGCATGTAAGGAGGCTATTTGGATTATGAAAATATGTTTAGAAGTAGGGCCAAATCAAAGAGATATTATGGTTCAATGTGATAGTAACAATGCCATTTTTCTGGGTAAGAAATCGACCTTTCATGTGAAGAGAGAACATATAGATGTCGAGTACCATTTCTTTATGGATATAATCGAGGTTGGGAATGTGATAAAAACCAGTGAGCACAAAAAATTCAAGTAGTGTTGTGAGTCTATGGGTGTTATGGCCCTTAACACTTAGCTCATAATTTGATGCATTTTCCTTTATACTCTTGCAAGGTATATGACAAGTGGGATAATGTTGAGACATGTGTATCATACACTTTGCAGTCTTGTAGTAGAAAATTTAATGATTGTTGAGTAGTGGTAGGGTATAAATGTTGAGCAATAGTAGTCTATAAATGCTAAGTATACCCTAGAAGGAAATGCATGCTAAGGAAAAATATTTTGTCAATTAATTTATAGTGACTTCTACCAGGTAAAATTGGAAAACCATAAATGTTTTATGGTTTTGTTATTCCTATTTATTGAGTGCTAGGTTTGGAGGAACACATTG
>CBVK0100800082.1:0-10619 GCA_900067695.1 Picea abies
AGTTTTTCTTCATGGATTGTCTCTGCATGATAGGTGCATATACGAACAAAGGCTACCTGCTGACCCGCATCTTCCATGTTACTGCAAGCTCCAAGAGCATTAGCACCAACCATGGACAACACTATATGGAAAGGTGAATGAAGGACATGGAATGTTGCTTCAATAAAGTCGAATGACCTTGAGATACCTCCACCACACTTATCTTTCAATGAGAAATTGACCACAATAAAGGAGCTGTCTTCAACCAAAGATTCCCATAACAAACCTAGTCCACTTATAAGCAAATATGGTAGAAGAATACAGGAAAAAGTTTCAATAAGAGACTGGATTTATTGATGCCATTCGAGGGCTATATGCCATAGTTTCTGAGTTCCAATTATAATAGAAGCACTTTGAGATTATTTATTGCAGTCAAGAATACATCACCCTTTTATCGATGTTATCACCCTTCGACCTCTTGCTATCAATTTATGTGAGTGTCCATTTTCTAATGAAAGTTATGAAAGGATCATATATAGTGGCTTGATCATGAAGAGTATTAGTTCTTGCATCTTATATGAAGTTGCGCAATTATTTTTTAAAGAAGAAATCCTTTCATGAGTTGGCAATATATTGGTTTCTTAAAGAGCAAAGGGAGGAACGCTTTTGGCACACATCATCTTGATTGTAAATGTAAATACAAATGCATTTAAGATGGTGAGTTGTTTTGATATCATTTTTGTATGCACATTTCATGGCATAGTGCGCGCATGTACTGCCCAGTAAAATGAGGAAGTGTGCACATTCCAGGATACCGCGTGCAACATCTTAAGTCTGCGTGATGTTGAGGCCAGGGATCCTTTGTGTATAGGATATGTTTTATAGGTTGGTGAGCCAGTTATTATAAGCTAGGATACTTATGCTTTGATTAGGCCACAGAGCCTAGATGTTAAAGGCCAGTGCGCCTGCTTTTGTACATGTCTCATATTTAATATAAAATACATCATTGCGCGCAAAACGACCACGATAAAAGAGATGGGGGACCAAACTCCACTAGTCGGGGAAAGGGTGGAAGTTCTGGACGCAATTGGTGATACTCTTACCAAGATAAGTGTCAACTGTGTGATAACTTTACATGCTCCATTATTATTTCTATGCTTAGTTTTACAGAGTTATCCTATATATGATTTAGAACTGTGTTTATATTTTATGGGTATTTCCTGTATATGTTACATGTATGCGATTACTGTTATTTAAGTATGAATTCGTGCATTTACAAATGCATTTGTATGTTTACATTATATATATATATAAAGCTTCCGCAAGAGTTCTGCGTGTATATATTTTTAATTGTATGCAGTTAGAAAAATTGTATGTGGCATAGATCAGTTTGGATGTTGAGTATGTTATAGTATGTTCTGCACAGAGAAAAATTGTGTTCTCCGGCATGGATGGTCGGTGACATTACAATTTGGTATAAGAGCATGAAAGAATGTTCTGTTGTGGCATTTCCCGGTCAGTGGATGGTTGGGGATGTTACAATAGAAGCTCTTACCTCCATGGTTGGGGATGTTACCTGCATGGATGCCATTAAATTTTTTTAATGCTACGTGATTAGTTGATGACAATAGAAGCTCTTATGCCTCCTTATTAGTCTTATAATCAACATTCCATCCTTATGTTTATTTCTTCCACATGCAGCAACATTATCAGCAACACTTGCAAACATGCAAGCATCCTCAGTTTATGGCTATCCCAACAAGCCATAATATACTTGTTGCTACAGTAACTGTAGAAAATTCTTTCTTCTTGTATCATGTTTCCTTGTTTATCCCAGAATTCTTCCATTCTCCTAGATTCTTGAACCTTCAAGTGCTCTTCATTGTAAATACTTGTGCATGAATATTTCTGATCTAAGCACTTTCTAGCCAAAAAACTCTTGGTTGCCTTTGTTTTTCCATCCAAATACTAAAATGATATTAACCTTCAGATTTTATTTATTTTCTGGATCCATCTAACCCAACTCATACTTGGATGAATTATAATTTCAATCTTGTGTTCTTATAGACTTTTGGATCTTCAACATCCATTTATTTTTCGGACTGAACTATTCCAGTTCTTCCTTGACTTAATAATTAAGTATGTGGATTTTCTTGCATTCTTCTCCACTCTTTGCCAACTAGCCTCAAACTTGGCATTAACATCTTCGTGTGGTTGTGGAAATATCTTCAATACTTTTGGAATGCATCAATAATATCTACTACTATTCTTTCTTTCCCTCTTGGAGTGTTTTCATGCATTACGATTTGCTTGACATCCAGCCCATGAATTGTTCTTCCATTATTCTAGGATGGTCATGGACTTGCAACTCCATATTATGTTGATATTAATTTTCAACATCTCACTATTATTCAGATCCCTCTGATCCAACTCTTACATGACCCAATTATATTTCCAGTCATGTTTTTTTAGTAACCTTGGACAGTTAATAATCAACTCCCTTCTTGAGGTACTTGATTTATCCCTTCCTTAGTTGATCACATCATCACTTGGATTTGCTTGATGGGTATTACTTTCCCTTGTCTTGACCAATCTGATTTCAACCTTCCTTGCACAATCTAGTTCTATCATGCCATATTGATGCCCTTCATACCATGGTTCCATTGTGCACTTTGATAACAATAAGGGAAGCATTATTCTAATTTCATAGCTAATCCATGGATATGATGCACTCTTTATCCAAATATGCAATAATCCTCTTTCTTTATCCGATTACTATCATTATGATAGTAAATTCCTTTTATAATAGATCTCACTCCCAAGCATTGTTTAATTTCTATAGTGATTTATTTTGGTGTGTTCACTAATTCATTCAATACATGATCTATTCCTCTGCCTAGATTTCATGGGGAGATGAATAGATTCTTGACACATGCACGACCTCTCACATGATATTTTGAAGACTTCGACGAAAATCTAGATGGTGTAGTATAATTTTCATATAGATCAAGTCTCAAACTTTCGGGAATGGGAACCTTCAAGATTAAGTTGTTTGGACTCCCATATTTTCTTCTTCACAGTGTACTCTATCTTCCATGGTTGGAAAGAAACTTGTTGTCCCTTTTTTATATTAAACAAAAAGGACACTTTGTTCATATGATCCACAACAAAGTTAATATAAGGAAGGATTCTGACAACATGGTTGTCATCACCAGAATAGAATATGGAATACTGTTTCATTTGAATGGGACATCTTCCCATACACAAATTGTCACATACCTCTCTCATCAGGACTCGGGTATAATTCCATATATTCTTTTGTGGCATGGTAGAATTGGCCATATTAATTATGACAATCTTTGTGTGTTGAGATAGAATGGTGTTTCTAATCTCCCACCATTCGTATAAAATTGAAACAATGTGATACTTGAATTATTTGAAAACATAACAAACAACCTTTCCATGATTCTACTTCTAGAGCATGTACAAAACTTGAATGGATTCACTCTGATTTGTGCAGCCATATGCCTATTCTTTCTGCTAATGGAAATACATATGTATTTTCCTTTATTGATTACTACACCAGGATGTGTTGGGTGTACTTTCTAAAAGATACATCACAATCTTTTGAAACAATTAAATATTTTCATATATGGATTCAAAATGAAGCTCAGTCTCAGATTGTCTCTCTTCACACTGATAATGGAAGAGAATATACATCTAATGAATTTGAAAGTTACCTTCACCAACATGGGATCAAACATCAAACAACAGTTCCATACAATCCTGAATAGAATGATGTAGCTGAATGAATGAACAAGACACTCCTAAATATGGTTCATTCCATGATGTTTTTCAAGAATATTAAATTAATGTTTTGGGATGATGCAATTCTATATGGAGTTTATGTCAAAAATAGGTGTCCATCTCATGCTATAAAAAAAAAGACTCCATATGAAATGTGGTATGGACACATTCCTTTGGTTAGGCATATTAGGGTCTTTGGTTCCACTTGTTATGCCTTGATTCCTAAGGAGCAAAGAAGAAAGTGGGATGCAAGGGTGCATCTTCTTGGGATACTGAAATACCACCAATGAGTATTGTCTCTATGATAAGAAAAAAAAAAATATCATCCTTTCCAGAGATGTGATCTTTCTTGAATACTCCAAGAAAGAAGAAATTGTTAAGAGGTAGCTTGATTGTCTGGACAAATTCACTCATGTAAAGACATATCATGAATTTGATGATGAGATTCCAAATCTTGAAGGGGGGATCCCTATCTTGGGTCAATATTTGGAATCTCTATGTGTAGCACCTTCTCCCCCATGTCAAGAAGTTCCTACCACTTCATAGGAACCTGAAGTTTAGTTGGATGATGTGATAAAAAAAGATTGAAAATATAAGACTTGATGATAACTCAACACCATCTCAATCAACCAAGAAATCTGGACAATCTCATAAAGTTCCAGCAAAAGGGCTCACAAAAAAACTTCTAAGTGTTCATCTTGATGAAGTCGCAAAGACATAAACCATATTTTCCTCAATGCAAGATGGAGGTAATGTAGATAATTCAAACTCAGGTGATGTAGAAGATATGGATATTTCATATGATTGTGAGTTGAATTTATCTACTAACCTTGAACCAAATGTCCTTAAAAATCCACTTCTCACGATGAATGGAAAGACACCATGAATAAGGAATATGATGTTTTCATCAAGAATGGGACATGGAATTTGGTGTATCCTCCATATGGAACCAAACTTATTGGTTGCATGTGGTTATTCAAGAACAAGTACAGATCATATGGCTCACTTGAAAAGCACAAATCAAGCCTTGTGGAAAAAGGATTTGCACATAAAAAAGGTGTTTATTATGAGGATAATTTCCCCCCCACATCAAAATGGGTTACCATCCCCGCTCTATTTTCCATGGAAGCACACCATGGATGGAAAATTCATCCAATGGATGTGAATATTTCTTTCTTGGATGGAGACTTGAAAGAGAACGTGTTCATGTCTTAACTATAACATTTTTTTGTGGATGGACACAAACATAAGGTATGTAAGATCATCAAATCCTTGTATGGCTTGAAACAAGCACCATAGTCATGGTATGAAAATTTAACTGAGCATCTTCTGAAATTAAATTTCAAGCATTTCAATCTTGACGATGCAACTTTGTTTGTAAAGAATGTTGGGAAAATGGTTGTATATCTTCTAGTATATGTAGATGATCTATTCATAATAGGGAACAATGAGAACTACATTGCATCCATGAATAAAGAGTTGAAGAAAGGATTCATGATGACAAATTTGGAACATATTAACTATTAATTGGGAATTGAAGTGATAAAAAATCCAAAGTACATATTCATCTCCCAGAAGAAACGTTGGAGAACTATTGAAAATTTTTGACATGGCTGAGTGAAATCATGTTTCTACTCCAACGGAACTGACACTAAAGCTCACATCAAAATAATGGAATGAATTTTAGGATGCAACCAAGTATAGAAAACTTGTGAGAAGTCTTATCTATCTTACTACCAAAACGCCAGACATTTCATTTTTGGGGGGAATTATTTCCAGGTTCATGCAGAATCCTTGTGAAGGACATTGGTCTGCAAAATAGAGAGTTCTAAAATACTTGAAAGGAACTCAAGTTTTTGGACTCAATTACTCTAAGGAAGATGGATTCAACCTGATCAGATATTCTAATTCAGACTTTGATGGGGATAAGGAAAATGGAGTGTCAACTCTAAGTTATCTCATGAGTCTTGTATCAACAACTGTCTCTTGGAGATCATGCAAAAAATCAGACCCAATAGATTCAAAAATAGAGGAAAAATATGTGACAGTTGTAGAAGAGACAAAGGAGATTGTGTGGCTTAGGAAAATACTTGAAGATTGGCTGGAGAAATAAGTAAATTATACTCCTCTTCTAGTTGACAACACTTTTGCAATCAAGTTGGCCAAGAATACCAGATTCCATGATCGATCAAAGAACATCAACACAAACTATCGATTGATTATATATCATGTAGAGGCCAATAATATTCACTTGATACATTGTTACAAAAATGATAAAGTTACGGACGTCTTCACCAAAGAACTTGGAAAAGAAAATTTTGAGATGTTCAAAATGATGCTTGGAGTCACACACACACCGCTTCGGACTAAGGGGGGATATGTTTGATATATAATCCTTCATGGATGAATAAATTGTAACATCTTATAAATATGAATAGTCATAGGTCATAGGAAACCTGTTCAGTTATGGAATAACAATAGTCATTTATTGTATATTTATTAACCTATCATGTTCATGCCAAACACATCAAGTGTGGAGTTATTTCCTCCCATCCCTAACATTAAATTTTTGACTAATGATCCATATTGCATCACTATATTATTTTTCATCTATATCACTACTTTTTGGGTGGAAAAATGGGAGCAATTAGCTTGCAGTGCCATTTTGGCAACTAGTCCAAATTTTGAAATTTGGGTCCAAAAATAAGCAAAAAAATCTTGTAGAGCCATTTTGAGGAATCAAATGACCTTTTTTTATTTTTTTTTCAAAACCTTACAATTGAGGAACATTATAAATTCTACACTTCGATACCTTTCCAACGACATAGACCGTTCATCAATCAAAGCTTGTATGAGAAAGTTATGCCTCCCACAAGTTGTCCTACCATATTGGTCACCATGGTGCGAGTGGATGCCACATCACCCTCCATTAATTAGAAATGTGGGGCTAACCACCTAGTGGATTTTATAAGAAAATTCTAGAAGGTACGAAACCTTATCTCAATTGAAGGTTGAGGAAGTCAAAAACCTATCCCTAGATGGTTATCTAACTATGTTAAAAACTGGGCCAATATGAGGAGAGGGGGTTCCATTATTTTTCATTGTAAAAGTGGTATTCTGTGAGCATGGAAAAGGAGGATATATTCTCTACTAGCCATACATGCCACAAGTAAAAGGAAACTCAACAAAGAGTGTCTCTTTCTTTGTACTTGCATCATTTCCTTACTAGAGGAAAGGGAGCAGAGTAGCCTCACCTTCTAGTTGGATTTTCTCTCGTATTGGGTTTCCCAGGTCATATATTGTGTTTATTTGTGTATGATTTGAATGTGTTTTTCTTTTCTCTAATTTTTCCATGTTTTATCTATTTTATCAGTAACTAAATACTCCGAAGATCTAAAGGAAATTAAACTAATATTAAAGATCTCAATATTTTGTTACATATGTTGTGACGAAGTGTTCCATTGCAATATCCACATAATTTACAGATCAACTAAGTACATAATATCCAACCAACAGGAAACTCACATTGAAAATAAAAAGGATTTTTATGATTGCTTAATCTCTAGTCTAGGTAATGTACTTCTTTAGAGGGGATGGTATAAATATGTTATGTCTTCGATAAAGTATTGGATTAAATAAGAGGAAGTAATTTTACATAATATTGATATTGTTAAAAATAATTCACATCTAAATTCAAGGAGAAGTTATGGTCCTATAAAGAAATACAAGAAAGTGGCAATTGAGATCTTATAAGGAAGTCATCAACCCTAATTTAGAAAATCAAAAGTATATTTATTTTTTAGCTACCTTAAAGGAGAAAATCAATATTGATAGAATAAGAAATGACTTTTAGAGGCTCCATTGCAAATAGGGTTTTGGACAATTCCTAATATAACTTAGGATGAAATAATTTGTCATCTTTGTGATATTAAAAAGGCAATATAACTTAGGATGAAATAATTTGTCATCTTTGTGATATTAAAAAGGCATAAAAATAATTATTTTTTTGGGGGAAATATCTATATTTAGTCACTTTAAATTTCAACTTAAAAATATTTTTAACAGTAATAACCTTCAAAACATGTGTCTCCTCTGTGCAATTTTTACCACAATTCAATGGTTAAGGGAAATTTTCCAAATTTTTTGGTAAATGTTTTTTGGTAAAAAACAAATTGGGGGTTTGATGTTACCTGTCCCCCATTCAACACCGAAACTCATGATTCGAAGGAATTTGTTATTTCATTTGGAGCATGTGTCGTATCATCCCATGGAGTGCCACATTCCACCTTGCACATGCTTCCTCTATCCCATTTTCCAATTTTTGAAGCCCCTCGGGCTCATCAACTAATTGCATTTGGGATTTTCCATGAGCTCAATGTCACTTTGGGTGGGATTGATCCTCTCGGTTCCTCTCTTATTCATTCTCACATAAGATTCAGGCTATGACCTTTGATTTTTTGTTTGAGATACCATCACTCACCATCATTCTTATCCTCTATCTCTCAGCTCCCCATGTGTGAACACGTGGATGCCTTCCACTGGTCATTTTATCTCTCTACAGGTAGGGTTATGTCTTCACTTTTTTATTTCCCTTGTAGATGTTCTCCTCTTTACCATCCTTGGTTCCCCAGTAACCTTGTCAATCTATTTCATTATGACACGTCAGTCGTCGTTAGCTCGCCTCTCCTCATGTGATGACATAGACATCTTATCTTCCAATAATAAGTGTGAAATGGATGCTATGAAGGGGAAGTAGAATATTCAACAACAAGAGTTGGAAGCTCAACAAGAGTCACATTCTCAGATGGAAGAAAAATTTCAAGATAGGAATACATAAGAGATAAGAAGATTTACACCATCCTTAGGAACGTCAATCAATATTTTAAACATATCTAGTGTCTTTGTAAGTAATTTCATCGAATGCATCAACGAAGCCATGGGAAGCATGAATTGACCCCTTTTGATGAATTGACCCCTTTTGAAGGTTCTCACACCTCCTGCAAAGTAATCCAACTTATGAAACAATATTCAGAGCACACCAAACAAGAAGATATTCAAGTAGTTGTGGACACTTATTTGAAACTCAATTCCTCTAGGTTTTATGCCAGGTAAATGTGTTTTTTCTTTGAATTCCTATGTTAGAATATATACATGGAAGGATTATAGTTTTTTTGTAAAAATTTTAGTAGACATCAGTGAGTAAGGATTATTATACCCTCTGTTTTTCTGGAAGTTCATAGACATAATGAAATTTTCTACTCTTAGGATGTTTTAGCTTAGCTACAACCCCCTTTTACAATACAAATTGTCCATTTTTGTTAAAACAATAGTGATAACCTTAAAAAAATCTTAACTAATAACTACTATAAAAACTATAAAATAAACCGATTGATATCCTTTTGTTTTTTGTTTTTTAATTTAGTAAACCAAAGTTTATCTGATAATAATCATGATAATAATCTACACATGTCTTACGAAAGATCTTCCTTGAGGCCATTTGATCCTACTGGATGTACCTTGCTTGGATATCGAAACTAATCCTTAAGTGAAACATGCATCTTTGTTGTCATTTCATATGGTCAGGTGATTCAGAAAAAAAATGTATGGCACTCATATCTTGAAAAAAACTCTCTATCCTAGAATGCCAAGTTTTATAAGGGATAAAAAATATTTTTTTTATTCTAAAAATCCCTCGCAGCTAATCATGTTTGGAAATTCTTGTAGAGACAAGGACTATGGATTCAAAATGTAAAATTTAAATACTTTTCCACATATCCATGGAGAATTGGATCTGAACTCCAAATTAAAAATCGCTAAACTCTTTGATCATTTGGAAATCCATAGTTATATCCTTTCCTCTCATTTGAAATTTTGGGGAATAGGGTGGAACATTCCATGAAACATAAAAAATAGTATTGTAGATATTCGAAGATAAACAAAAAAATTCAAAGGTAGAGGTAGTATCTAAAGACACCGTTAGAAAATTTAAGTAGAGCACACTGTGATCAAAACAACACAATACATATTGGATCTTGATATATCCATATTATATCAACTTGATCTCTTGATCTGATTATGATAATGACCCAAGGGGTCCTCTATTTATATTATCAAGATCTAATCAGATTCCATAAAATTTGGAGGATCTTTTCCACATGTAACTATGGGTTGTTAGAGTTCACTATGTCAAATTTTCACCATCGAGTCAGTTCAACAACGATTCTCAACGTGACCAACTATATTTCCAACTAGTATTGATTATAGGGTTGGTCAATCAACTACCCAACTATCATTGATTGCAAGTTTATTGTCCAACCAACATGCACGTTGACTACCTTATCAACTGATGTAGAGATGTGGTCGATTACTTGATTGCCTGTAGCAATATGTATGTTGATTTATCAATCGAATGAATCTAGAGGATGTGTTATGAATCATCAATGATTTATGTTTCAACACCCCCCATCAACATGTTGATTAAGGTTAGTTGCCATTGATGTCAACCCTTGAAGAAAGCCCGGTAGCACAAATGTTTGGGTAATGAACCCAAGTTTGTCTGATGTAAATATGACTCATTATTGTCCTGTCATGGTTGATAAGAAGTATGGATAGATGAACTCCAAAGTGGTCCCCTTATGGTGAAATCACTGAAGGGAAGATGCTTTGTGGATTGGGTTATTCTAGAAGTATGGTTAGAGAACCCATGCTTATTTGTGGAATAATGAGATGAAGTTCAATGAGTTTGTTAATGAAACTATCCGATATGGATATTGATTTTCATTGCATTTTCGGTGGTATGTGGAACGCCACATAACTCCTCACAGTTAGAGAGT
>CBVK0100800083.1:0-10619 GCA_900067695.1 Picea abies
CAATAGATCTAAGGAGATTCTAGATCTAATACACTCAGATGTTTGCGGTTTGATGCTAGTCAAATCTCTAGGAGGATATATTTACTACGTAATATTCATAGATGATTACTCAAGAAAGTCTTGGTTATATCTTCTAAATACAAAGGACGAAGTATTCAACAAATTTCAATAATTCAAAGCAGAGATAGAGAATCTCACAAACAAGAAGATCAAGACCTTAATAACAGATAATGGAGAAGAATACACATTAAAGGAATTCGTTGCATTCTATAAATCAACAGGGATTAGGAGGGAGCTGACTGTTCTTCATAATCCTCAACAAAATTGTGTAGCAAAAAGAAAGAACAGATCTATTGAAGAAACCGTTAAAGCACTATTGAATGATCAAGGTTTATCCATGTTCTTATGGGGAGAAGCAACCATGACAACAATATATGTTCATAATAGAAGTCCTCACCGCATATTGAAGGACATGACTCCAGAAGAAGCCTTCTCAAGTAAGAAAACTAATGTGGAAAACCTAAGAATCTTTGGATGTCCTGTTTACTCTCACATTCCCAAGTACAAAAGGAACAAATTAGAACCCTCAGGAAAGAAGGGCATATTCGTGGGATATGACGAATCATCCAAAGCTTATAGAATCTATATTCTGGAACAACACAAGATTGAAGTCAACAGAGACATAACTTTCAATGAAAATATGGCTTTCAATAAATCCATAGAAGAAACTATAGAACAAGAAGAGCATGAAGAACCTATTGAAGAAAGAACAAAAAACCAAAATGACGAAAAGGAACAACTTGATAATCCTATGCAACCATGTGAGACCATTGATTCATACACCGTACCTAAGACTAAGAAAACCTAAGACTAAGAAATGACTAGCTTGGCTTGAAGCTACCTTACAAGAAGTAGAAAGACTCAAGGTTCCAGATGGGACATTCGGAAAAAGTAAGAAGCCTAAAAGATTCTCAAGTTATGCAGCATGTATGAGAAAGCTTCTAGATGAAGAACCTACCACGTTTGAAGAAGCAATTCAAAAGAAACAATCAAAAGAAGCTATGACGGAAAAACACCAATCCATTTCATTCATGTGGGAATGGATCATTTTTTGCTTTGACAAAGTCATTTTTTTTGTGCATTCCTTTAAGATATTGTGATATGTATAGGAGTCTACATAGTGGTTTTTAGAGCAAATATCATTCACATTGGTTTCTTGTATTTTAAGAGCAACAATGATAGCTTTTCTGTGTTGGAGATGAAACATTAAGTCAAGTAGTGGTACAATCTTTTTTCTTATGGTTTGTTAATGGCAGTGTCACTACCATTGCCAATGTTGTTACTGTGGAAGTAGAAGGTAATATATATATATATATATATTATTCGATGATTATTAGGTTTACAACCGCGTGTATAAATACATGCAAATGAATATAGTCACATCTTTAGACAACAAACATGACTTTAAATTAATGGTATAATTAATAATTAATGGACTTTGTTATATATAATAAGGTATATTGCAAGTCATCCCTCCCTGAAAAGCTTCATCCTCGAAGCATGGGTAAAGATGAGTGCTTGGATCTAAACTCCTCATTTTCCAAAGTAGCTTCATCTTCTAGCAAGTTTTTGCATTTGATCAGATACTGATAAACTCTTCTAAAATGCAATAATTTGGTTTGTACTTCTAAGATACCTTCATGAAGTAAAACTAACTTTCCTTCTTCATCCAAAAGAGGTAATTATGTTTGTATATGGATGGTAAGAACCATCTTTTTCTTTAAACAATAAACATGAAAAACATCATGCAATTTCCCTTTATTTGAATATCAAGGGCATAAGCAACTTGACCGATTCTTTTTTGAATTCGATAGGATCCATAAAACTTATGAGCTAATTTGTGTTTCTTGTAATTTTTAAGAGAACTTTGTTTGTGAGGTTGTAGTCAAACGAACACCCAATATCCTATCATAAATTCTCAGTCAATTCTTTTTTTTTTCCCAGCTTGTTGTTTGATTTGGTTCCTTGCTTGTTCGAGGTAAGCTTTAAGAGTGCATAAAATTTTATCTGATGTAGCTAGATAGTTTTTCACGGTAGGAACTTTGGAATTGATAACCTATTCCTTAATAGAGGGAGGTGGATAGCCATACAATGCTTCAAACGGGGACATTTTCGTGATATGTACTATTGTACCATCATTATGCAAGATGTAACTAATTAATCGTGTCAAACGATCATTCACAAAATTCCTTAGATACCCTTCGAGGAATTTATTAGCCACTTCAGTCTAGCCATCTGTTTGGGGATGGTATGAAGTACTCATGGTTAAGGAAGTCCCAACTTGGTGAAACAATTATTTCCAAAATTTTCTAGTGAAATTGGGATCCTTGTCACTTACAATAACCTTGGGAAATCCATGAAGCTTAAAAATATTTTTATGTCACTTACAATAACCTTGGGAAATCCATGAAGCTTAAAAATATTTTTAACATAGCTATCAACGACTTGGCTAGCCTTGGATTTTGAAGAAATCAGAAAAAAGTGGGCATATTTGGTTAGTCGATCTACGATTACAAGTATAACATCTTTTCCTTTATAGGTAGGAAGACCAGTAATAAAATCCATAGATATTTCAGACAATTTTTGGACTGGAACATGAAGGGGTTGAAGAAGACATGGAGGAGCGATTGTTTCAAACTTTTGTCAATGATAGGTGTCACATTATGCCACATATTTCTGAATGTCGACCCGCATACCCTTCCAAAAGAAAGATTGGTGTATATTGTAGTGAGTTTTGAAAAACCCCACATGGCCTACTGTCAGAGAATTATGATTTTCTTTCACATCTTGGAGTTTGAACTTGGAAGAGTTGGGTAAAAATATCCTTTGTTTGTACCACAATATGTCATTCTCCCAAGTGAATTTAGGATTTGTAGTTGGGTTGCTTTCAACCTACTCTATTAGCTTCCTTATCTTTGGATTTTTGACATACTCATTTTGAAATGTTGAGATCCATTCAGGATTGATGATGGAAATAACACATAGTGTAGCGTCACTATCAAGTGTTCTTAATAACTCGTTTGCAACTAAATTCCCCCTTTTTTATAAAAATATCAAAGTCAAAGCCCTGAATTTTGCTCACCCATTTTTGTTGCTCTAATGAAAGTTTCTTCTGAGTTAGAAAATACTTCAAGCTATTGTGGTATTTTTTCACAAGAAATTCCGTTCCGAGCAAGTATTGTTTCCATTTAACCAAGGCATGCATGCTTGCCAACATTTCTTTGTCACATGTTGATTTTGTTTGTCCCTTGGTTTGAATTTTCGACTTTTGAATGTGATGGGATGATTGTATTGCATAATAATGGTACCTAATCTTGTTCTTGAAGCATCACATTCAAGGACAAATAGTTTGGAGAAATATAGTGTTGTCGAAACCAAGGCAGATGTTATTAAAATCTTCAACCTTCTAAAACAAGCTTGAACTTCATCATTCCATTTAAACGCATATTTTTTCAATAGTGTTGTTAATGGGCCATCATTTGCACGTAGTTTTGAACAAATCTTCTGTAGTACCCAGTAAGACCAAGGAATCCTCATAATGATGTGATTGATTTAGGGCTAGGCCACTCAATAATTGCCACATTTTCTTCAGATCAACCTTGATTCCTTCATCTGATATGACATGTCCGAAAAATACTATTTCTTTTTGTCCAAAGCTGCATTTAGATTTGTTGGCATATAACTTATTCTCTTGAAGGAGTTTTAATGCTGACTCTATGTGCTTGAGGTGTAAGTTCCAGTTCTTGCTATAAACAAGAATATCATCAAAGAAGACAAGTACAAACTTTCGTAGGTACGGACAAAATAAATCATTAATTACTACTTGGAAGGTAGCAAAAGCATTGGATAAACCAAAAGGCATGACCATAAATTCGTACAACCCTTCATGGGTATAAAAAGCAGTTTTAGGAATGTCTTCCTCTCGAATTCTTATTTGGTAATAACCTGATTTTAGGTGTAACTTGGAAAAATATTTAGCACCATGGAGCTCGTCCAATGACTCGTCCACAATTGGAATTGGAAATGTATCCTTTATCGTAATTTTGATCAATGTTCGATAATCGATACAAAGTCTATATGATCCATCCTTTTTTCTAACAAGTATGACCGGAGCTGAGTAAGGACTCTTACTTCATGTAAGAACACCGTTGTCCATTAATTCTTGAACCAAGCATTCAATTTTTGTCTTATGTTGGTGCGAATGCCTATAATATTTTCTTCTAATTCAAGTGGAACTGGGGATGAATTATATGATGTGGTCTCTAGAACGAGGTGGAGGAATCCCATGGGGAGGTTCCTGAAAAATGGTGCTATATTTTTCAAGAATTTTGTATAATTTCTTGGGATCATTATTTTTGTGCTCATTAGTAGTTCCCTCTATTACATAACAGTGTAGGAAATAGTCTTGGGCTCCCTTTTTAATCATTTTTTCCATCCTATTAGATGAGAGTATCTGTGGGGGAGGACAGTTAATTCCTTGTGATTTTTACTTTTCCCAATTTTCACAAAATATTATAAATTGCTATTGTAAGTTTAATCTAATAGTACCAAGCATGGCTAACCATTGGGAACCCAAGACACTATCTACCCCTCTGATTGGCATAAAATACATAGGATATTTTCAATTTGTAGTCATTCATGGATACTTCTACCCTGTGGCATTTCCCATCACATGAAGCAATCCTATTTCTCGGGATGGAGACTTGAAATTTAGAGGTAGGATAAATGAATGTGTTTAATTGTTTTGCTATCTTCGTATCTATAAAGTTATGTGAATTGCCTCTATCTATGAGCATTGTTACTTTATTTTTCTTAACATAGCCATAAACTTTAGGGTTTTGGGTTGAGAAATACCTGTCATTGCGACGACAAAGAGTGTGTTGAGCACACACTTATACTAAGAGGGGGGGTGAATCGGTATAAGGTTATCCTTTTCTTTTTAACATTCATAAACCATAATGAAGTAATCACATAAATATAACAACGAGAAGACACAATATTTAACGTGGAAACCCTTTCGGGAGAAAACCACAAAAACATTTTTTATTAATTTGTAGGCACCAACCTACTGGAGACATCAATCCCCACTATTATTTGTAGGCACCGACCTACAAGAGACATCAATCCCCCTCTGATGTTTGTAGGCACCGACCTACAGGAGACAATGATCCCCTCTGTTGTCTGTAAGCACCAACCTACAGGAGACATCGATCCCCTTTGTTGTTTGTAGGCACCTACCTACAAGAGACATCAATCCCCCCTATTGTTTATAGGAACCAACCTACATGAGACATTGATCCCCATAGTTGTTTGTTATGTAGACACCAACCTACTTACATGTTCTTCATTTGCATTTCCTTCATTGGTCTTCTTGTTTCTTTTGTCTTCACCAAATCTGCTCTGCGCTCGTTACTTCTTCTTTCACCAAATCTGCTCTGCACTTGCTACTTCTGCTTTTGCCAGATCAACTCAGCACTCACTCCTTTTGCTTTCACCAGATCTTCTCTGCACTTGCTACTTCTGCTTTCACCAGATTAACTCGACACTCGCTCCTTCTACTTTTGTCAAATCTGTTTGACACTCGCTCATTCTACTTTTGTCAAATCTGTTCGACACTCGCTCCTTCTACTTTTGTCAAATCTGTTCGATACTCACTCCTTCTTTCACTCTTCCTTCACTAGATCTTCTTGCTTGTACTTCTACCTTAGATCCGCCTTTACCAATTTTGCTTGCTAGACTGCCAAATTTATTTTCTAGAACACCAAATCTGATCTTTGTTAATATTTAATCGTCACTCCTTGAATGATATTCAATCGTCACTCCTCAAATGGTATGCATAAGAATATTACATTTTCACCCTCACACACATTTTTTTCTCATAACCCTCTTATTCATTTATACTTTACCATAAGCTTTACATGAAAAGTCACGACTTTTATTAAATAATAATTAATTCCCCCCCTTTTTATTTTTAATTCACTTTTTAACATACCATGGGTAAAATACAACCATGGTTTTTAAATCCATGTGCAAATACCACGTGCATTTTCCCTTTTACCTTTTTTAATCCATTTTCATGTTTACTCCACTTTTCTGTAAACTCCACTTTCACTTTTACCTTTTTTTTTAAATCCACTTTCATGTTTACTCCACTTTTATGTAAATTCCACTTCCACTTAACTTTTCCACTTTTGTATTTATTGAAGTAAAGTCATATATTTGTATACTTACTTACCTCTGCACTTTTAAGTAAACTCCACTTTTACTTTTACTTTTTTATTCGAATAAAAAAGATAAATTTTATTTTTGTCTGTTGGAGAAAATAAATTTACATTTTGTAGATACATGTCCAACATGTATGAGTTCATGAGAGGAAAACTAAGCCAAAGACTTAATTCTTTGCCGGATACAAAATGAGGAAACATCCTTTGTAGATATCATAATATATTGAAATACATAAAAAAGAAACTTCCCATTTGTGAAACAAAAAGTCTATTGAAAATAACATCAGGTCGCAGCCTCTGTAGGCCTGTAGAGTAACCAGTCCCTACTGAAAGAACAAAAAATAAAAGGCTTGAAAAGGACTATAGCCTCTCATGTATCTCTTTTAAGACATGATAGAGCAAAAAAAAAACAGGAGACATCCACCCCCTATGATCCAACAACGATAACCCAAAACTGTGCCAAACTTAATCAACAACAACCTTGTGGCTCGGAGAATCCAAAAAAGACCTGTGCATTCAAAAAAATTATGAACCATCCTTGTCTTCCTTTATCATCCAGGTCCCAACAACCATCTACAAACCTTCTTTAGAGAGAGATTCTGCTTCTTGGTTCCCTTCCCTATAAACATGACGAATAGAGTAGTTGTCAAAATAGACCAGAATTATGAATACTTCCTCGAGCAAGGGAATCAAGATGATGTTGTGTCATCTCTAATATTTGCGGATCAAGTTAATAACTAACAATGAATCACCAAATAATTAAAGAGTGTGTACATCTTTTTCCAAGGCAAAAAGCAGTAGCAGTTTGAGAGACATAAGTTCTGCAAAATTGTTTGTGTCGGGGCCTAGCCCCATTTTGAGTATGAAAAAATGAGTGTTTGTAAGGAACAAAACTGCTCCTCCATCATAATAGGTGTTATTTTCTTTTGAGGCTCCATCAAAAAAGGCCCAGGGCCTGTTTGAATCAACTGAGACTTCCTATAGAAATCTCCCTCCTATGTCTTCCTTTTCTTGAGGGAAATGCTCTAGAATGCTCAGTCCTTGGCTAACTAGTAGCTCCAAGAGGGATGATTTGCCATGAAATATTGTTGCATTCATGGCCAGCCAAACCCCCCAATTCAAAATTAAGGGTAGGGCCTTAATGTTTCTATTCAAAGGTTGGGCAAGCCATTCTTTCCAGGCCTCTTCCACTAAATTCCCTTGCCATCAACACATCTATCCCAACACTCGTGAGCACTCTCTCCAAATTTTTCTTACAAAAGGGCATAGAAGGAACAGGTGCACTCCAGTCTCCTCATCTCCTTTGCATAAAGTGCACCATCTTGACCCTTCTATCTTTCGTCTCTTTATTCTATCTCAGGTGGGGATCCTGTTCTTAATTAAGAACCACATGAAAATATGAGCTTTTAAGGGACATTTTATCTTTCACATACCCTTCCACCACCAGACAAGCTCCTAGCTATGTAGATATATTATCAGTTGGGTATAACCAAGTTTTGGTGTGTAGTCTCCAAAAGGGGAGTTTTTCCAGACCAATTCATCTTCCTTTACAATGATGCAAATGTGGGAATTTTTTAGGCTCCTTGTGTAGTTTTCCCAGACTTCTATGAATTGGTCTCTCGATCCAACCTAGTCAGAAATTTTCCATTCTTGAGCCCAAACAGATGAGCGCACCTCAACAGATATTTGGATTAAGTAGTACAACCCATTTTCATTTAGATGTTGCACCAAATCATTAGGGATAATATGGCTAATTCCACTACCAGGCCATGGGTCTGCCCCAATTATGACTTGTGTTCCTTTCCCTCTTCTCCATGCTAACCCTTCCCCAATTACTTAAAAAAACCAGATAATTGCTTTCCATATTATTGTGTAGTTTGTTCTTCTTTTTGTAGGGTTCTGAATCCATTCCTCTATAGGTTCTAGAAAGATATATTTATGCTACACCACCTGGGTCCACAAATTTTCATAAGTGATCAATCTCCAGTTTGACTTAATTGCTAAGGCCTTGGCGAAAATATTTTTTTTTTAGCCTCCATCCTCCAAGTGTTTTTGGAACTGCCACTGCATCCCATTTAACCCAGGGTGCAACAAACTGATCCTTTGAGCCAGCCCAAATAAATTTAAAATGGGTTTTCCGAGCTATTTCTAGGACACATTTTTAGGATCCAAGCTAAGGACATCCAATATACTGGGATGGATTCTAAGACGTATTTTTCAGAACCAACCTACTCACACGATATATCCACCTAAAGCTCCACCCTTTTAATCCTTTTTCCAATTTAGCAATCAGCCATTTGCAATCTCCTTTCCAAAAATTACTTAGCTTAAACTGGGAACCCAAATATTTGAGACCTTTATCCAACTCTTGTTGCTCAAAAGGGAAGAGGTCCTTATAACTCCCATGTTCTTGTAACTCTATATTGTGTGTTGAGAGGGTGGAAATTATTTCATTTATCTTCATTATTGTGGCCTTTCCAAATAGCTCCAAGATATTAGACAATTTCTAGGCATCACTCCTTTGTTCATTACAAAAGATCAAGATATCGTCAACAAAAATGAGGTGGGTGATATTTAGATTTTGAGATATCGAAATGCCCTGGAACTCACCACACGATTTTGCCTCTGTTATGTCTCTGTTGAGTGCTTATGTAATTAGAAAAAAGAGGAGCGGTGATAAGGGGCATCCTTGCCTCAATCCCCTCTCTGCATGAAAGAAAGACAAGGCTGAACCATTAATTAGTACTACAAAAGAAACTGATGTTATACATCACATTACCCAATTGATTAAAGGGACCTCAAATCCTAAGTGGGTTAGAAGCATTCGAATGTAGAGCCAACCGACTCGGTCATAGGCTTTTGAAAGCTCAATCTTTAAAATTTCCCCTTTCACATTTCGATACTTCAGACTATGCATCACCTCCTGTGCCACACCAATAGCTTCATGAATTTGCCTCCCTTCCAAGAAACCAAATTGTTTCTTGGAGATATTCTTTCAAAGGATATCCTTGATTCTTCTTGCTATTATTTTGGAGATCACTTTGTAAATGGAATTATAAAGGGAAATAGGATGGAAATCATTCAAGGAGGATGGATCATCAGATTTCATAATGAGTGATATAAAGGTGGAGTTAAAAGGAACTTGCATGTGGCCCTCAATTCTAGATTCTTCTACTAACCTCGGGATGTATGCCCCAATGAGCTCATAGATCCCTTTGAAAAATTCTATGGTCCAGTCATCTGGACCAGGGCTTTTATCTTTCTGAAAGTTGTGGAGCACTTCCTTGAGTTATTCTTCTGTGACTTCCTCTATTAGAGATTTGTTTTCATCTTCCCCAACAAATCTGGGAAAGAAAAGGTCCACTAGCAAATTTGGGTCATTTTGTGACGGCTATTTTGATGCTCTTGCAACGTTATGTCGTGGATATTGTGATGAATCTTGAGTCTCTCAAACGTCGTTTCATGTGACATGGCAATTTCGACAAACTTGAATTAACATCGCAAGAGTGATGACTGTAGGGAACTTGCCACAATTGCGACAAAAAAAGAAATATCGTCACCAATACGACTAAGTAAAGAATTTGTCGAAAGAGCGACACAGTAGGGATCATCGCACACTCGACAATATAGGCAGAGTAAGTGAAAACATTGCCACAAAATGACTATCGAAATGTTCGTCGCTATTGCGATGACAACATGGTATATAGCGATGAAATTGCTATACAAATTTCATGGTGTATATAGCATATTCGTCGCAGGATTTATATTGTGCGTCGAAATTGCGACGCCAAATTTCGTGGGTTATATAGAGAATTCTTCGTAGGATTTCTATTGTGCATCGAAATTGAGACGACAACTTTTGTGGTTTATATAGAAAATTCATCGCAGGATTTCTGTTGTGCATCGAAATTGCGACGACAACTTTCGTGGGTTATATAGCAAATTCATCACAAGATTTCTATTGTGCGTCGAAATTGCAACGACAACTTTTGTGGTTTATATAGCAAATTGAGTGCAGGATTTATGTTGTACGTCGCAATTGCGATGACAACTTTCATGGTTTATATAACAAATTCGTTGCATGATTTATATTGTGCATCGCAATTGCGACAACAACTTTTGTGGTTTATATAGCAAATTCGTCGCAGGATTTCTTTTGTGCAACGAAATTGCGACGAAAACGATTTATTTAAAAATATATATATATATATATATATTAGGGCAAAATAAATAAAATTTTATTTTTGAGCAAAAACAATAAAATTTTATTTTTGAAGATAGGGGGCATGTATTGGAAGAATATTATAGGCTATGAAGTTCATTATATTCTTGAAA
>CBVK0100800084.1:0-10618 GCA_900067695.1 Picea abies
AATGAAACTCATGAGGGTAAAAGGAAGCCTTTTAGTCATGGAGACAAAGGAAAGATGAAGTTCAAGGGCAATGGAAAAAATAATGCTGTTGTTAAGAAAGAGGGAGAAAAATTCACATGCAAACATTGTTCAAAAGATGGTCATGATGAAGACCATTGTTGGAAACTTCATCCTAAAGGAAGACCCAAAAATTTTGGAAACAAAGGGAAGTCAAAGACTGCCGCAACCATACAACATGATTTAGGTTCTGATTCGGGTGATGAAACAAAGATCACAACCATGGGTTATCAAGGTAATGGTTCTATTGCAAGTACTAGTTCTTCAAGTAACGATAATCTCAATGTATCTCGACAAGAAAAAGAGAGAATTGAACTTTTTCACATAAGGGTTGTTTCAAAGCATACCAAAATAGATACTCTATTTGATATTGGATCTCAAGAAAACCTTATATCTGAAGACACTGTTAAGAAATTAAAATTGGAAACAATTCTGCATCCTAAGCCATACCCTCTTGGTTGGATATGTGATAAAGCTAAATTACAGGTGACAATAAGGTGTAAACTTAGGTTTTCTATCACTGCAAATTTTATTGATGAGGTAGAGCTTGATGTTATTCCTTTCGATATCTGTGGTATTGTGTTGGGAAGCCCATATTTATATGATAAAAAAGCTATTTTTCATCGTCATGAGAATAAGTATCACTTGTTTAAGAATGGAGTTGAGTACATTGTTAGAGCCCATACAAAGAAGATGAATTTATCACTTGTAAATGTAGGACAAATGAAGAGATTAGTCAATGCTAGCAAGAATTTTGTTCTCTTAATGATTAAACCCAAAAATGATATTGAAAACGAAGTTTTCCAAGGTTGTGATGCAAAGTTAAAATCTGATCTATATGAGGTTGTTAATCAATATGATGAGATGTTTAAGGAACCAAAGGGATTACCTCCAAAAAGGGGTATCCAACATGAAATTCAATTGTAGCAAGATTATCCTCTTCCAAACATTGGTATGTACAGGATGTCGGTCATGGAGAATGCTGAAATTAAAAAAGCAAATCCAAGAGTTGCTCGACAAAGGGGTCATTGTACCAAGCACATCGCCATGTGGATCTCCAATTGTGTTAGTGCCAAAGAAAGATGGTACATGGCGTATGTGTGTTGATTTCAGGGCTTTGAACAAAATTACGGTAAAGAATTGTTATCCTCTTCCTAGAATCGATGAATTGCTTGATCAATTGAAAGATGCTAAATATTTTACTAAATTAGATTTGAGAAGCGGATATCATCAGATCAGGGTTGCCGAAGGAGACACATGGAAGACAACTTTCAAAACAAAGCAAGGTTTGTTTGAATGGATGGTAATGCCTTTTGGACTTTGCAATGCACCTGCTACTTTCATGAGAGTTATGAATGATGTATTAAGGCCTTTTCTTGATGATTGTGTTATTGTCTACTTGGATGACATTTTGATCTTTAGCAAATCTCGTGAAGAGCATGTTAAGCATGTGAAACAAGTTTTGGATGCTTTGAGAAAGGAAAAGTTGTTTTTGAAGATGTCCAAATGTGAGTTTGGAAAGACTTCACTTATTTACATAGGGCATATTGTTGGTGGAGGCAAATTAAAAATTGATCCCTCCAAGGTCAAAGCCATATTGGAATGGCCCAAGCCCAATAATGTGACAGAGGTAAGAAGTTTTTTGGGAGCAACCCAATATTGGAGAAAGTTTATTGCTAACTTTTCTTCCATTGCAGCTCCATTACATGTAGTGACAAATGTCAAGCAAGTTTTCCAATGGGAAGGCAAGCAACAAAAGGATTTTGATACTTTGAAAGAGAAGATCAGTTCAACACCAGTTCTTGCACTTCCAAATTTAAGACAACCTTTTGAAATCCAAATAGATGCAAGAAATTATGCAATGGGAGCAGTCTTGCTACAACATGGTAAGCCCATTTGTTTTCATTATGAAACTTTTAATGGTGCCATGATTAACTATCCTACTTATGATAAGGAGTTGTATGCATTGGTGCAAAGTGTGAAAAATTGGAAACATTATTTGTTGGGGAAAGAAACCATTGTCCACACAGATCATCAACCATTGCAATACTTACAATGACAAACAAAGCTACAATAAGCTAGGCACTTTAGATGGATGGGTTTTCTACAACAGTTCCACTTGGTCATCAAGTATAATAAGGGCATTTATAACAAAGTTGCTGATATGATTTCAAGGCCTATTATTAGTGCTTCAGTTATTCTTAAGCATAGTCCTATCATGCATGAGAGTTATGTTGAACAATATGCTTTAGATACTGATTTTAACAAAGTATATGAGACTTTGTGTCATTCTAACCATGTTGAGGAATTGGATTACCATGTGCATGTTAATCTTTTGTATCATCTTGGCAAGCTATGTATTCCACAGGGTGAAAGAATCAACATAATAAGAGAAGCTCATTCTTCTCTTATTGATGGTCACTTTGGTGTAGGCAAGACAATGGCTAATTTGCAAAGGTACTACTATTGGCCTAAAATGAATGAAAGTGTTTCAAGATATGTTCGAGGATGTTCGTTATGTGCCACAAGAAAACCTAGCAATCGAAAGTTGGGTTTGTATACTCCACTTCCGGTTCCTTCTTGTCCTTGGGAAAGTATTTCTATGGAGTTTGTAGGAGGTCTACCTATGTCTAAACAAAATCATGATTATCTTTATTTGTGGTTGATCGATTTAGAAAAATGTGTATTTTGATGCCTTGTAAGAAGCAGGTTACAGCTGAGAAAACAACACAAATGTTCTTTCAAAATGTTTGGGTACATTTTGGATTGCCTAAATCCATTATTTCTGATCGGGATTCTCGATTTATTGGAAGTTTTTGGTCGAGTTTATGGGCACTCATGGACACCAAATTGAAAAAGAGCACAACTTTTCATCCGCAAACCGATGGTTAGACAGAAGTGGTAAATACAATAGTGGTGCATATTCTTCATGGTTATTGCAGCAAGCATCCTAAACTTTGGGATGAGCATTTACACTACATTCAACATGCTTACAATCAAGCTAAGCACTCTTCAACTCAAACGTCGCCATTTGAAGCATGTTTTGGATATTTGCCTAAATCTCCTTTAGATTTTATCTTTGGGAAGGATATTTCTATTGATGGTCAATATGACATTGATAGGGCAAAAAAGTTCATTGAACAAATTCAGTCGATACATCAAATGTTGCAAGAGCAGTTGGAAAAGAGTCAAGCCAAGTACAAGACAAGACATGAAAAGCATCGTGTTGATCACACTTTCCAAGTTGGAGATGAAGTTTGGATTTACATTAGTAAGGAGAGGCTTAAAGGAGAAGGTAAAAAATTGAAACCAATTCGATATGGTCCTTTCAAGATTATTGACAAGATTGGTAACAATGCTTTCCGTTTAGATTTGCCTCCTTATATGCAAATGTATGCATTTGTTAATATTGAGAATTTGAAATTGTATGAGCCTCCTTTGATTGATGATCAAGGAGAGCATGCTTAGATTCCTTATATAGATGATTTTTCCCCATAATATCTTACAAAACTGCATGAAGACACAATCCTTGACAGGAGAATGAGAACTTCAAAACGAGGAAATGTGGAGTATCTTCGAGTTGGTCTTAAAGGCACAAATCCAAGCAAAGCCAAGTGGATTGAGGTTGGAAAGGTGAGGGAGCTATACTCTCATCTTTAGATAGACTGAAAATAGTCTTTTGGAGGTCCAAAAGCTTTCCAATGGGGAGGTGTGATGGTGTGATCCAGGGGATCAAATTTTGCTCAAAATTAAAAGTTCTCGGAATCGCTTCAAATCAAACAGGAGCGTAGGTCTTGTCATCATGAACCCAACGCAACTCGTTTGGGTTCAAATGGATGTCGGATGAGAGAGATATCGCATTCTGTTCAAAATGACAAACAAGCAAAAAAATTGTGCTGACTATACAGTCTGTACAGATGCTGACGTGGCAGGGCTGTACGACACGTGGTAGGGCCATACAACACATGGAAGGCAGCCGTGTGGATAGTTGGCATATGATGTGGCTTGTTTGCAGCAAATGGGATGGCGACACGTGGCCCAATCAATGGCTGCCACATGTCACCTGGATATTGGTTTAAAAGTTATGCTGTTGGCCAGATTCGACCCCGTGACCTCCAGGTAGGGTAAAGCCTTGGGAAGGGCCGCCCAACTGGCACGCCCACATGTATTACTTAACATATATATGAGTTTGAATTTATTTGAGTTTGAAATAATGTGAAATGTGGCGCGGACTTGGCCGGGGCTAAGCCCTAACCCACGATTATATATATATGTCATATGACCATTGTTATGGCCGTTTAAACCCCGCAGTTATATCCATGTTATGTGACCATTGTGGTGTGTGCATGTTTAAACCCACGGTTATATATATGTTATGTGACCATTGTGGTGTGCACGAGTTAAACCCACGGTTATATATATGGTTTAAAAACTTAACCCTTGTTTGTATTGTGCGCGGTCATGTGGTGGCCATGTGCCCACAGGCCTTGGCGGTTAGGGGCTAGGCACGCCCATAACCATCCTACAGTTCACACCGTTTGTGTGGTTGCACTCTGTGCTGAGTTTTAACACATAAAAGTGCGTGGGGGCTAGGTTGAGGCAACAAGGGTGCATTTTGGCGATCCAGAGACAACAAGTTTGAAGGGGAACTTCCAAGAAGTCTATCTTCTTCAATTTTTGGCCAAACGAGGTGCCGAAAAAGCCCAACTAGGGGTTTTTGGACGTTCTGAAGCCATTGGAGCCATCTATTTGGCATTTTGAGCATTGTAAAGCACATATTTGAGCACTTTGAGAAAATAATACAAAAGATCCATTGGAAGCTGGACCAAGAGATGTAGCTCAAGAGAGGGTGAACTCCTTTATAATTTGCTGTGTTATGTGTTTTCTGTTCACTGTTTATTGTTGTTGTTTATATGCATCTTGAATGTTGAAAAATTGATCCATTTGCATTTTAACACATGAATTAAATCTTTCAAATATTTTCAAGAATACAAGTCTTCTTCATTTTTAGAAATTTAGATTTAATTAACAAATCTGAAAACAAAATGAAAGGAAAAGTAATCTAATCTAAACAATGAAAAGAAAAATAAATAAATTAGAACATGCCTTATCAATATGACTCACATTTTGTGTGAAAATGTTATGTGAAATCTTTTTGTTGTACCATAAAATAGAAGGAATTTATATCATAAAGGGGATAACTATATCAATTCATAAAATATAAATTGACTAATCAAATTGATTAATTGAATTGATTGTAGCGAAACCCTTTAAATGTATTTATTTTCTTTAGATGAAGAATTAGTATCAAAATTGTCATTTGCTGCATAAAATGTTAAGCTAATAAGGCCTTCTTTATTACGAATTATGTACATGAAAAAATAAATGATGATTTTATTAGAGTGTGCTGTCATGATTTGTCATTTTAAAAACAAGTTAAGTCCATTCAAGACTAAAATCAATTTCAATTTTCTATCACTTGTCTCCTTTACAACATTTCAATTTTTAAAATTGTAGAGAAATAAACATTGCAAAGTTAAGTCGCATGTATTGATAAATTATTTTAAGATACAACCCTTTAAAGGTAATGTTAAATGGAATATAATCAAAAGTTGAGATCTCTTTAATTAGTTTACTCAGATTATCCTTACTTGATAGTTTTGAAATAATGATCATATTAAAATGTTCCACAATAAAGCTAAAAATAATAAGAAATTTAAAGATATGACTTGAAGGGAAACACTTAAACATGATAAATAAGGAAATAAGTAATGAAAAAGAAAAGAAGAGAAGACTTCCCTAAATGATGATTTTCCTTCGTCCTGAAAGTGATGCCTTGTTGCACTTATTCAAATTATCAAAGTGAAAGAAAGAAAATAAAATCTAACCTATACCTAAATCTACTCTACACTATTCTACTCTACATGAACTAAGTGAAATGGAATTTCTAATGTAACCATTGAAGTAACCCCAATCTTGCAAAGACAAAGAAATTTCCAATTAGTAAGATGGATTGAAGTATTTCAAAAATAAAAAGAAATACATCATACTTACCTTTACCTTTATGTTCTTCATTTAGAAACGAAGTAAGTATATCCTTACCATTACTCTGAAGATTTTTTAGATATGAATTATGAAGCCAATATTCAATCCTATCATGAGAATCATAATCCAAATTATCACTTTGATGAGTCAGATCTACAATTGATAAACACATCGTACAAGGATTCATTATAGAAATCAAATTGTTGGTTTGAGCATTCCTTTTCATGAGATGAATTGGTTCCAAATGTACAGTAGAATCATGAGAGTTTAATATAATAAATGAATGAATATGAAGTATGGAATCTTCGATATCCATAATGAATGCATTGTCTTTCTCAAAAATAAATTGTGTAGAATCATCTTGCGATATATCTTTTTCCCATGCGAGTGATGAAAGTGAAATAGCTTCAAATCTGAATTCATAAATGTTATGTTAGAAATTAATTTCACCAAATATAGACATATCGAAAAGATTAGATTGTGATGGAAAAGAGTACGATACAATGGGAAAAATATCATGCACACCAGAATCTAAGAAGAGATCAGGATATAAAGAGTAAAATGAATTAGAAATGAGGACATGAAAATATTCCCTTTGTTGGAGCCGCCTTTGTTTTTTTTAACCCGTTTTGATTTTCATATCTTAATGCTTGAAATCGAAAGATGGTTTTCATATTTTCCTTCATCTGTTCCAAAATCTTTGAAGTCTCATCACGCGAGCGGCGACGGTTATCATACTCTCAAGGTGAGTTCTACTTTTCATTCAAATAATTTTCCCCTATTTTACCTTGAGATTTCGTATGTCGGATGTTATAAATCACATAGTTCACAAGTCCCGAAGAGCGAAACGATGAAATCACTTTAAATTTTTACCCAGGTCAGTAGCGAGAGTAAAACTTTTCTAAACTACGGTTAAGTCATCAGGGTTTCGCATCTTGGCGTTTACTAACTCCAAAAGTCTTACTGTTGTAACCCCGATAGCCAAAACCATGAGATTCTTGTTTTACTAACCCGTGTTAATGATAAAGGTAAAAAGCTTAGCCATGGTTAAGCTCTGTCGGGAATTCGCAACTCGACATATTTTCCTTTAAAAAGCTACACTGTCAAAGCCCCGAGTCGCGATAAAGATAGAAACATAATTAATTAAACACTTAATCAGGTTTTATCCCCGATTTTAATTAAGTCATATCATCACGATCTCGCCATTTCGCAACTCGACATATACCTTCGAAGCTTCGAGTTGTGAAGTTGCGATATAAATAATCATGTAATTAATTAAGCACCTAATCATAATTACGTTTTAAACCAAAATTAATTGTCACAATCTTGGGTCTTAGAGGTTCAAAAGGTTAAAGCGAAAAATTCCGATGTAGCGAGTACTACAAGGTTAATTAACGTTGATAAAACCTGATTAATTGAGCTAAGCCAGCATTTCTCGTGATTTGATGCATGCACAGTCTACGAGGCAGTCTTAATTTTTCCTTACGCCAATTGACATTTCGAACTACCAAAATTTATGGCATTAATTAGAAACAAGGCGAATCGACAAGTAAGGATTGTGTTTTTATTGCTACATTTATATTTAAGCATGATTTGACCGTTTTGTTTTTGAAAAGTACCGAGTTTTAAATGGTTGAGTATATAGAGCTGTTACTTGTTATCGCAAATTCATTTTTATATTACGCAGAGAAAACTTTTCTCAGCAAGCTAATTTCTGTATGTATACATATTTTTATTGCAGAAGAGCTAAAGCAGGATCCCTTGCCATGGCCTCGCGAAAAGCGTCTAAAGACAATGTTGAGGTTTCGGGACAAGGTTCAGACAATGTCGCTGATACTTCACCTCGAAGTGTTGACTCTGTCCGGACCTGGTCATTTTTTTCTAATGTTCTACAGTCCGAATTAGTAGATTATTCTGATGATTCCAGTGACAATGAAAAAAATGACCTGACCACCAAATATAAGATCGTCATCCAATATGGAATGCATAAAGTAGCGGCCAGGCCACGACTGCTCCCTTACTATGATATGATCCGGTGGGCATTAGACCATGTGGATATATCAACCAGAACCATCATCAATGAACAAAAGGTCACTATTGGGACTTTCAGACCCGAACAACTGCAGTCTATGTACAAGTTGCCTACCGTGTCGGACCTTACATACGATGCTGAATTCTTGGAGAACTTCAAACAGAAGGAATGTGTGCAATATGGAAAGACTATGTCTAGTTTAATCAGATATTGGGTTTCACATACTGCGAAGTTTAGGGTAGATAGTAATGGTATATATTCAATAGCTTCCTTGGAACCACAGTTCAAATATGTAGCTATGATGACTTGCAGACTATTCGGGAGAGAGGACACCACACATTTTTTTCATCAGTGGGTGCCTCTAATACATCAAGTCACCGAAGGCTGTTCCTTCGACAGGGAAAAAATGCTGTCTGATAGCTTGACCAGTCGAGTTACAGAGTATCGGGCGCAGAGGGAGAGTGGAAAGATTGCTTCATTATTTATGTCTGTGTACATTATGGACGCCGTGTGTTTTCTAACGCCCTTTCCCTTAATGAGATGGAGTTGGAATCCATCAGAGGTTGAGCCCATCCACATATACCATTCAAAACTGTGGGAGGACAAAGCGGTGGGTTTTGTGTATAAAATTTTTAACTGGGTAATGGTACCGCTGCATGTCACTATTTTCGGCCACTCGCCACCCAGTATCTTGGATAGTATAGTGATTAATTTGAGCAGTATAGCCGACTGTTATGTAGAAGCAGAATTCTCATATCTCAGAGTTTTCAGGGCTTCTGTTCCCCCGCATGAATTACCATTATTCATACCCGACAAGCTGGCTTGTCGTGAGGTTGCTAGGCAAATAGTAATCGGTGGCATACGCAAGGAGATTAAGGGATATTCAAAGAAGGTATGGCCACCTTTTCCTGTTCATTTAAACTCATATTATTTGTTAGATTTCGGGCATGCTAAAGCTAAGGCAACAGCCCTGGAAGACCTAAAATTGGTTCTTATTGAATTCAAGAAGCACGATCCGTAAAGGGTCGTAAGTAATCATTTGGCCAGTTGTGGACTCAAAAGGTTCAAACATGAGAATTCACCCTCAAATGACATTTTCCGAGGCACAAGATCTTATGCCGAGATTTTGGCTCGGATACAATCCCTGGCACCTAAAGAGAGGGCAGATGTTCTAAAATTCCAAGAACATCGACGCAGTTGTCTTCCCACAGTATTGTGCGGTGAGAATCCGAGTACAGCAGAAGTGAAACAAAAAGAATCTGAAGGATCCAAAGATGCGACACCTAGCCAAAAAAAACACCAGGACGGGGAAGAGCAAACTAGGAGTCCGAAAACAGAGATAAAGACTTCTGACCCGCCGAAAAAGCAGACTCCAGTTACTACTCCAAGACAGCCAGCTAAGCAAATTGGATATCCCATCACATCCATTACTCCCTTACAGTCAACTTAGGGAAACATAGACACAGGGTGGATTTTAAATGAAGAATTGAGACATATAGGGATGGAAGAGCTCCCTCCAAATGAGTTCTTTTTTGATAAGAAGAGAAAGGCTGTGGTAAAAAGAGAATTCTATCAAGAAGGGGGATCAATATCCAAGAAGTAGAAAATGTTGACCGATGGGAAAGATAAGAAGAATGAACAATTTGCGACAGAAATAGCTGGGACATTAGGGGCATATGCCACAGGGAATTAATTTTTAGTCGGGGTTTTGAAAAATCAGTTGAAGTGAAAAAATCACCTCATCAATACCATAGAAGCCAGACTAGCCACAATAGAGGAGGCTGCCAAGGACCAGGTGAGTGCAGGAATAGAAAAAGCAAGGTTGGCCGATAAAAAGGAGATAGAGCTGCTCAAAACTAAGCTCGAACAAGCAGAGCTAGTGGTTCAGAATGGTCAGATACAAGCGGGCGAGCAAAAAGACTTGATCAAATAGCTACAGGCTAGAGTGGAAATTGTCGAAAGTAAAGTTATAAATATCGGGATGTTCCAGTCCAAGGCGATGGAGATTCGAAGCAGAGTTTCTGCAGCCTAGAGAAATTTACTTGCCAAGGTAGAGGTAATTCGGGACAACTGCTTACTCGTTAATCAAGTATTGGAAAATTTATCTGTTAGAGAAAGAGAAGCTGGAGTAGCTCAGATCGCTTTTCAAGAGGATGTAATAGCTACAAACAACAGGGAATCGGGAAGTATTCCCGGGTTTTCCATTTCGGAGCAGACCAGAGGAAATATTTTATTGAAAGAATGGGAGCACAGTATATCAGCAGGTAAACTGCAAGACACGAGGGTAATGAAATCCTTTGAAGAGGCTTTTGGTTCTATAGATGGTAATCTGTTAGGTATTGATAGCGAAGGTAATGCTGAGGCATTGAGTCAAATGAATATAGAAAAAATCTCGCTTGATTTAAATGAAAAGGAAGAAAGGGATTCGTCTGAGATCTCACAAGTAACTATGGCAGACATAGTTCAAATAGATAAATGTATGAT
>CBVK0100801085.1:0-11478 GCA_900067695.1 Picea abies
ATAAAAAATATATGAATTGTAACCATGTAAAATCCACAGACTTGGATACATACTTGTAAATCTTGCTAAACATGGTTATTTTGATACTCACAGGACCTCTGCAGCCTTTGAATTACTTGTCTTTCTTCTTTGGATGCTCTGAATTTCCTTGTGTGCAAAATGATTTCATTTATAACGGCTCAGGAGAATTTAAAACAGGGAAGAACTTACCATGTCGCATCAACCATTCAATTCGGGTGATGAGTGAAATTTAAATAGATCTGCCCCCGAATCTCTACAACTTAAATTCATCGTGGGTTGAAAGCGGAGGTGCGGGGGGTGATGCGGTATATCGTTGATTTTTAATGGTTGTTTTGATTGGTGCATAAGGTAGAAACTAATGCGGGATTTGGTATTAATTATCCCCTTAAATGCTCAAAATTCGATTGTATCCAACGCTAAAACATCCTACTATCTTGCTCTCTCAGTGGGTGTATCAGGGATCGAGGATGTGCTATGAACTTTTTCATTGATGTCCTTTTGCAAAAGCTTCGACCCCGATCAATCTCACCAGACAATGCTGTCGTGGCAAAGCTGACTTGGAGATGTGACTCAGACCTAGGGAACCAAGCAAGAATCGGGGTAAAGCTAGACCGTACGGTTCTCCAATCTGGTAAAGACACGTGGCATTGAAGACCAATGACCTAATTCACGTGTATTTAATTAGAGTCAGGGATTTTCTTAAGTTATTTGTTCAAAAACAAACCTTATCTTTCCGGTGTTGAAAACGTATCTAGGGTCGGCAATCGGTGATAAACCTATCAAGTGTTTTCTTCGTGTTAACTTCCTAAAAAAAGTCCCGATGTTGAAAATGCGTTTGGGATCGGTGATCGAGAATACTATTTAGCATGGTCTGAATGTTTCTTTCGATCCTTTTGGGTTTTCCCTGATTTCGATAAGCGTGTCAAGTATCGGCTATTGGTGATATCTTTTTTTTCTTTGTTAATGTCTATTACCCTCATCTTTTACCAATGTTGAAGGGGAATCAACTATCAACGATATCCTTATGCAAGACTTATCGCAAAACAAAACTTCATTTTTCCGATGCCAATGAAGATCGACGCTCGGCGACTGAGGTTACCCGAGTGATTCTTTTCCTTATTTTAATTCCTTCCAATGTTGAATCTGAGCCCGTCGGGTGAAGTGTTTTGGCTGTTGATTCTTTATTCAGGTGTTAAGGCCCTTTAATTCATGGGGTTTCATAGGTTCAAAAAAACCTGAATAGATAATGAGAGTCATGATAATAAGTAAAGACAAAATGCTTCTCAAAATGAAGTCAAATCAGATAATGCAAAGATCAAGTGGTACCCAAAAAGTAAAAATTTGACATAGGATTTTTAGGGTGTGTTGAGTGCTCAACAGATACCACCAAGGAATTTTTCAATATCTTAGAGAAATTGAAAGTGTGAAGGCCACTCTCCTTCACAACAACCACTGGAAAAAAACCCCTTTTCCCACCATGCCCAAGGTTTCCATGAGGTTTATTAGATTCCTTCCCAGCTGGATTTCCTCTGCACAAGGGAGTCCCTTCACTGCTACATAGTCCCTCGGTGACCTCCCTTTCTAGTGTCGATTTATATCCAAGAAAAAAACTTGTGACCCTCTCAGATCAAGTTGGGATCAGGTTCTCTCACTAGCCACATGGGATTTCTTGCTCCGTCTCTATCTGTCTCAACACTCCATGCCTTCCATTCTTCACAAGATCTCCACACTCTCCCACATTCTTTGCACACTTCTCTATTATTTTTTCCATGTCCCTTCTTCTCTTGGTGTTCTCTCTTCTCAACAACACATGCCATGTCTCCATCCTTCAATTGCTTCAACAATGTCATTTCTCCACAATTTGGTCCACGTCCACACCTCTAGCATTTCAGTGTATGCTTGCAACAATTTAAAAAAAACATTCATATTAAAACCAATTCCATGCATAAATATTCCATTGTTTTTCATAATATGGATAAAATGTACATTTCAACACAATACTTATCTTTGCATTCATGGATCTACATCCATATGGTTGCTACAGTTAGACTCAGATCATTGTTTTCCTTTAGACATACCCAATGTAGTCATGATCCTATCTATCATGTTATTCATTCAAGTCTTCTCTTCCTTGCAGTCACTCACCCTCCAGGCTTAGGCATCCCCTTCTCTGCTACACAATCCCTCGGGCAATCTATCTTGCCATGAATTCCTCTCATAGGAAGAGTATAGAGAATTGCATAGTCTTATAGCCAAGGCATCCATCTAGATTTCTATAACATAACATAGCATATCAATGGTGATCATGGAATATCACAAGGTTCCATTGTCACATCATGGGCCTCTTTTCATTGCTTTCCATCTTAGTAACCATATTTTTTCCTTTCAGGAAAAATCTTTCATCTCACCTGTATCATACATATATATAATAATCATGAGACATGTTCATAACAATTTCAATCATAAAATTTTCAAATTCGATTTCCATAGATTCCAAATTCCATTATCAATATTCAAATGCGTTCCATATAGGAACTTAGATCCCATAATTTGTTGGAAATATTTTTTTCATTGATGTCAAAGCCAGGGGGAGCCTACACATGTCCAAGATAAATATAGCAAGATGGAGATTGTTGAAAGTATTACTTTTGGATTTTTGATGATTAGTTTGGATACCCTATATTTGAATGATTTTTTACCATACATACCTAGACAAAATGGGAGAAAAAGATATATGGTTGGAACACTTATTCTGATACCTTTCCAATGATATATGGTATTCCTTCTAACTTCCTAGGAATAAGGAGATATGAATTTTTTCGTCCGACAGCCCAACCAAAAAATTGAGGTCGACTCAACCACTCTTTATCGGTCGACCCTGAAAGTGGGGACATAATTCATATAAATACCTGATATATGTTCGTATTTTTAGAGAAACCAAGAAAGAGATCAATTTTGAGGTGCACATAAGTGATATGAGGTGTGCTAAAGGAGCCATGGTTTTTCTTTGGGATCTAAAGGTGTGCAAGAGAAGTCTAAGGGGTTTTTCTTGGGGTTTTTCTTGTTCTTAAGGTGTGCTATGAAAGAATGAAGGTCTGTGATGTTGCAAAGTGTGTTGTTATGAGGTTCTGATGTTGTCGTCAAGGATTATATTCTAGGAATGATGTTATGAGGCTCTCTAGGGAATGAAGGCTACATGTGACTAGGGTTTGAAGGAGTGTCTGTGGAATGAAGCATGCATGTGAAGTCGGAAGTAATATGTGCATGAATATATTAGGTTGGTGTCTACAAATATCTTGTTTATTTAGTGCTCAGATGAGGAGATTGGTGTCTCCAGCAGGTTGGTGCTTGCAAATATTTTTACACTAGGTTGGTGCCTACAGGTTCTATTGAGTTGGTGCTCGGTTGAGGAGATTGGTGTCTCCAATAGGTTGGTGCTTACATATTGTTGAGGTGGCGCTAAGTTAAGGATATTATTGTTTCCATTAGGTTGGTACCTACAATATTTGTAACAATAGGTTGGTGCCTACAAACATTTATAAAGATAAGGTTGGTGCTTACATATTGTTGAGGTGGCGCTAAGTTAAGGATATTATTGTTTCCATTAGGTTGGTACCTACAATATTTGTAACAATAGGTTGGTGCCTACAAACATTTATAAAGATAAGTTTTATGGTATTCTCCCAATTGGGTTTCCATGTTAAACTCTATGCATTATGATTTGAGTTTATATGTGATTATCGTTTCTTAGCTAATGGATGATTGATGAATGCTTAAATAAATTAAAAAGTATCTTATATTGATTCACCCCCATCCCTTCTCAGTTGTAACATCCCCACTATAATCCTCAGTTTATCTAATGCATAATGTAGATAAGAATATGGCTATGGCCAAGCGATGTAATATGTGAAATGTATTTTATGTTTTTAATAAAAATAATGTGATGCAGGTTGTTGAGAATGGAAAAATATGGGGGATGATTAATCCAAAAGTGAGGGGAATTCCTAGAGAGAGAGTCCAAGAGGGGCCCAAAGGGGAAATAATTTAAGGGTATTAATTCAAACCCACTTTCTGAATTTTATTATCATTTGGGGAAAACTTCTATTTTCTGGTTGAGTGTATGAGAGCCCAATCATTCAATACCTCTCATAGGGTGGGTGTGAGAGTCACATCCCATAGTTATTGGAGAGCATAGGGCTGAAGTACAATCAACATTGGGCAGAGTGAGAAGTCAACTATCTTGGGAAAAGAGAGGAAATTTGTATGGGTAGTAACATGCAATTTTGGACATTCAAATTTTGTAGGAACAATAGGAAAAACATAAAACAAGATCTTGGGAGATTAAACAACAAGGTTGGATGAATTTTGGAGCATGGTGGAGCGTTTTTGGAGCATTTTGGATATGGAAATTGAAGATCCGAGTTTTTAGGCCTGAAGAGTGAACTCCTGGGTGAGTTTCATTTCATTATCAATTGTTTGTTGTTGGTTTGGCTAGTAGTTTTTCCTAGCAGTGATATCCCTTTAGTTCCCAACTAAGAGATTCCTAGCTACTGATGCCAGAGAGACCTTGATAAATGAATGGTACACCTAATGGAGTAAGATCAATGAAGGGGTACATTCCTTGGGTGGGGAAGGTCAAGAGGAAGAGAGTTGTAGGGAATTCATGATAGTTGTAGGAGAGAATATGTGGGTTGTGTGATACTGAGTTGTGAGGGGAATTTGAGAGGCTCCCTTCTTTTGTGGATTCCTAGCACTAACTCAGGGGTGACTTGCTGTTGATATTTGGAATAACAGGTCTATGGTTGGGTGGAACATCCTTCCCAAGCAACCGGTTGCACAAATGTTTTATAAACGATAAGTGTTTATCTATTTTCTAAATTATATGAGTTCATGAATGTGAATTTACTCTATGAATGAGAATGGTTTATATGTTGTTATAAATGTTTTATCAGTTGAATTCATGGTCAATTAGAGTGTTGTAGATGCATTTAATTATGGGTATCAGAAATTTGTTGAATATGTGTTTAAATCGTAGTCAGTAAGCTACATGATTGGTTAGCAAAATAAATTTTGTTTTTATGTGTATTTCCACAAGTAATGTTCCCTGGACATGTTGGGGGATGTTATATTATTGTATCAGAGCTCAAGGTTCAACACTGAGCTTGTATGGGCTAGGATATAACATGAACTAAGCATATTCGTGGGTGCATATTTCATCCTATGATGAATTTGGGAGAAACACAATGAACAGAAGTGAAATCCCCAAATTATAAGTATATTTTCAAGTGTCCCATTCGTTTATCGGGGGCTCTCTGGCACTGATAGCTAGGAATATCTCAGTTGGGAACTTAAGGGATCTCACTGCTAGGAAAAAATACTACCCAAACCAACAACAAACACGTGTTGATACAATGCAACTCACCCAGGAGTTCACTCTTCAAGCCTAACAATCCCGCTCTTCAATTTCCATCTCCAAAATGCTCCAAAAATGCTCCACCATGCTCCAAATTTTTTCCAACCTTGTTGTTTCATCCCCCAATCTCTTATTTTATGTTTTCTCATGTTGTTCCTATAAAATCTAACTGTCCAAAACTGCCTGTTACTACCCATACGAATTTCCTCTCTTTTCCTAAGATAGTTGACTGCTCACTCTGCCCAATGTCGATTTTTTCCTAGAGGGTCAAAATTTTGTAAGTTTCATGATGGCTGTGAAGTTTAGTAATCGACAACCCAGATTAATTTGACCTATAGAATCAATGGTCAAGATTCAGTCATAGAAGGTTTTTTTAGGAAGAAGGTTTTGGAAAGACTTCAGAATCAGGCGTGAGGTTGAGTCCGAAGGGAGGAGCCTGATGACACAAGACAAAAATAACAAGAGTCGCCAGATCAGTGAAATCCATTCTCAATTGTATACTTCTTGGAAGGATGGTTTTGAAAGGTCTAAATTCATACATAATTTCGAGTCCAAAGAAGGGAGTTTGATGGCACAAGCCTAAAATGATCATGGTCGTTGATTGGCAGTTCTTGTCGCTGTTGGATTTCTATGAATGGTAGAATTAGAAAGACCTATTTGGAAGGATCAGGGAACACTAATTTCACCTTCGAAGGGAGTCAATCCGACCGAGGTAACTAGTGCATAGATTTGTAGCCTAAGATGATTGTGGTCATTGATCAACACGGTGTCCGACTGTTCGATCTATCGAACGAGAAGGTATGCCTGGAAGGGATGAGGGTGGAGGATAATGCCATGTAATACACCACATCAACGTTCCATGTCAATGGACATGTCATCAAGGGAGGGAGAATCCATCAGTGCCATGTAGCGGTCGTTTACAAGTCTGTGAAAGGAGGTTGTCGGGGGGTTCATTCGGGAAGGTTTTTGATGGGTGAGTCTGATAGAGAGGGCTCAATAGGCTATCCGAGTTTGAAAAGATTGAGGAGAAAGGTAATATTTTTTTTGATGGAGGTTTCCTGATGGGAAGAGTCCTGTAGTGTTTTGGACTGTGGATTTTAGAGACATCCACATACAACCAATTTGGACTTCCGATGGGAAGAGTCTGAGAAAAAGGTTTTGACAAGCTTGTGGAGTTCTAGCTACAGCATGGAAACATTAGGAATATCGACGTTTGGGATTGATTATAATTTTGAGAGAAATGATCTAGATCCAAATACTATTACAACAATAATTTACTGAATTTTTCTATGAAAGTTCTAGTTTCTGAAGGTCTTCATCTTGTTGGGCATTTTTGAGGACCTAAACAACATTTTTAGAAAAACAATTTGTACAAAACTATGTGTCCTTCAAGGAAGGACTCATAATTTCTACTTATACAATGATGGATCTTAGAGAGATATTTCCAACAAGCTAAATTGTAAACCAAATGGAGCTTGTATGAGGGAGTTATAGCTAGAACAGTCAAGGGTAAAATTCAATACCATATTTCTTTTAGAGGGCATAACTCCTAGCTTAGGAGTCGGTTTGGGCCCAGAAGAAATATATGGAAATCTTATGAACTGTAGAAGTCATCCATGGAGCTAGATTTGAGTTCTGGGTATCTAAAAATGTGTTGAGAGAGAGAACACCCATAACAACCCCCTCAAGCTAGTACTAAAAAAAACAAAACAACCCTTCCAGATAGGGTTAGCTAAGTAACAACAGTATTTCCCAAAACATAGCAAGCATTATTCTTGCTCTACAATGACCTTGTTCATACCTACATTCATACCAGGCATCATGTTCATGTAGTCAAACCACACCTTTAAGCATATGCACATATAGCTACCATCATGCATGTGCACTTCCCGCATGTTTTTCATTTCATTCTTACACATTAACATTTTATTTCAATATTATCCTTTCTTGATGAGAGCTTTCAATCATTCACATGACAAGTATCACAAGCATGTTCATAAATATGCTTCCCTCTATTGAGTGGCAACAATAAACAAGAGATTACCCTTGCACACTTGCTAAAAAAACATTCCATAGGTCAAGAATCACTTAGGTAATCACAACATTACCTAGGGCATAGAAAATACCAATTCCTATTTTCTTCTTATTCCTCAAATAATTTTTCAGTTAGCAAAATTTTACTAAGGGAATCCTTACCTAAATTCCCTTTCATCATTACTTGAGAAAACGAGGCCATACCAATATGGTTGTTATGGCTTCAAAATCATCATAAAAAAATCATGAAATATATTTTTTACATAAATGAGTTCACACATTTATCATTTACTAGTAGCCAAGATGTCAATACTCTTGGCTATTTCATTAGTCCCCTTTACCATTCCACAACTCTTTTGGAAGACTAGAAGGTATTTCTTTCATAAGGGCAGTTCAATAAATTCCCTCTTCTATACACATTCATCCACTCAATGCATTTGTCATGTGTGCTACTTAGGAGCATAGTCATTCAAAACCATTGTGTAAATAAATGCATTCATGATACATTTATTTATGATTTTAAAACAATAATTCTAACCATCCTTGTCTGCCAGAGGTTCCTTCCTTTGTCATTTAGTTTTTTTTTTTCTTTCTTGAATCATACCCTACATGAATATTAATAACATGCAACAGTCAATCATAATCACAAATATATCACCAAAGATGTAAAGCATGCCTGAAGGAATTCTTACCCAATTCTTTTCAGGTCACATGCTATATATGTATTATCTATTTATACCTACACGACTGCCAACAACCTTTCTGATGTTACCTCACCAGTTGGTGCTTCATGGGGACTCATAGGGTCTCTTCATCAATCCTTCAACAATGACCTTTTGTCTTTCCCTCTGCATGAGGTGGTTCATCTTTGACAACTCTCTCCTCAACAACTCCAATCTTTCCTACACACAACAAGTATTATCACATTCATATCAATTGTCATGCCAATCATAATATAAATTCCATAACACTTTTAAATCATTAAGCATTATCAAATATGTCCTAGCATATCTATCTTCATTCTATCACATTATCCTTAATGTGTTCATGAGTGCACACAGAAATATTTCAACTATTTTATTTTCATACAAATATCAACATTCTTATGCTTGAAATATCACACATACACTTGATTTCTCAATATTAAAGAGTATAAAAATCAACATGAGAGGAGTCGTGAAATCCTCCCTTTTCCAACTCCTCTGCATAGGATTTAATTAGGTTATTCATTCAGACATATGCACTAATTTGTTTGTCTATTCAAACTGTACTTTCTTCTTTAAAAGAATACAACTCTCCTAAATAAATCAAAGTTTTAGAGTGAGAAAGGGGTCCCCCTTTCTCCATATTGTTTATGCATTCTACCCCTTTTTGGGCCTAGCTGCTCCATTTCCCTTGAGCAGTCCCAGTCAAGTTCAACTTGACATTTCCTCACTTAGAAATTCCTCCTTCCCTGAATGAAACAACACACTTATCACATCAAGGTTAGTTCCTAAATTCAATTTCAATACCATGCATTCTTGCACATTAACCATATAAAATAAAAAATATTAATTTTTTAACATATGCATGCCTTCCACACATGCATGTCTTCAAAATGTAATCCATGATTCTTATACTTATAGGCTCTTGCACACTGCCAAATTACTAGCAATCATTAGTTACATTTCCTTTTTCTCCTGACAAAGTATTTACATAGTCCATCCACGTAGGACCATCTCAGCATGCAATTTCCTATTGCCTCTCTATTAACATCCTGGAATGATCTCCATTTAGGAGTTAGCAAAAACTATGTCATTTGAGATGTTCACCTATAGTTCCATAGGGCCCATGAGCATGCATTCAAATGTTGTCCTCAACCGTGTACCCAATCACATGCATCAACATCATCCATGCATGTTTACAGTTGGCATACTTCCATAAGATGCACATGCACATACGTCCAAACTTGAAATCAATCTAACTTATGATTGTTCACAATCATTCATATGAATCTTTTAAAGGTATAATCACATTTATATTGTCTTATTTTATAACAACATATAATTCTTTCTCACTTTCCCTTTCAACATTTCATACTAGCTCCTTCTGAGGAATGGTATACAACCCCCTCAAGCTAGTACTCAAACAAAACAAAAAACACTGTTCCAGACATGGTTAGCTAAGTAACAACAATATTGCACAAAACATAGCAAGCACTATTCTTTCTCTATAGTGACCTTGTTCATACCTACATTCATACCATGCATCCTATTCATGCAGTGAAACCACACCTTTAATCATATGCACATATAACTACCAACATGCATGTGCACTTCTCTCACAATTTTCATTTCATTCTTACACATTCACATTTTATTTCAATATCATCATTTCTTGATGAGAGCTTACAATCATTCTCATGACAAGTATCACAAGCATGTTCATAAATATGTTGCCCTATTTTGAGTGGCAACAATCAACAAGATATTACCCTTGCACACTTGCTACAAAAGCATTCCATAGATCAAGAATCACTTAGGTAATCAAAAAATTACCTAGGGCATAACAAATACCAATTCCTATTTTCTTCTCATTCCTCAAATATTTTTTCAGTTAGAAAAATTTTACTAAGGGAATCCTTACCTAAATTCCCTTTCATCATTACTTGAGCATACTAGGCCATACCTGTATGGATGTCATTCAACATGGGATTCTACCCGATCCATGGGAGGCTTGGGGAGGTTCTTGTACTCCTTTCCCACTCTAAATCAACACATCACAATCCATATCCTTTTCTTCTCAAGGTTTTATGTAGTATCCCTGACACTTCTCTCCATGTTGTCAACCTTTCCTGGTTACCTGATCATCATTGATAATAAATATTTATCATATCAATTTATGTTAGCAGATTTCTTACTAAGTCTATATGTATGCTCATCATTATCGTATGTATTGGAAACATATCTATATGCACCTAGCATTTTACCGTGTTGTTGTTGATATATATATATATATATATATCATGCTCTAAATCAACAACACACAACAACCTTTTCAAAACTAAGAAGAATCAAATATAAGGAGGTAAGTTGATATATCCCCCTTCATTATCAAGGATGCATTGCTTGGCCATATTTTTCACTAGTCAACATCATAGTCATGGCCTTCATTGAGCTCCAATGGCATGCTTATTGCAGTCCCATCCAAATCTATTTTTAACAAAGATATGTCACCTCTGGTATCTGAATCCCGTGACCTTTTCCACAAATATTGGGCCCATACAATCCTTCTGGTCACCAAAACCCTTTACTTACACTTAGATTGACATCCATCAGTAGGTCTCTTCCATCCCAATCAAAGGGACTGACCATAACAATTTTCCCTCAATTCCTCAAATATAAAGAATTGACCATAAAAGTATCAATCATAATTGCAAGAGGCTCTATCAACCCATACCTATAGGCAACATCACAATTATTAGAACAATAAGTTCATTCATTTTATGGAATTCATACAACACCTAGGGGCTATTACCAATCTTCAATTTTAAGTTCTTGGGCCATCCAGTCTCAAGGGTAGACTTTTTGTTCCAAAAATTATGCCTCAGTGGTCTACTATTGGCCCATCCAAACCTGGAGTTTGAAATCTTCTCTGATACCACTGTGTAACATACCTGACCCCCTAAACCTCATTAGGCTGGTGGGGCATACATAATTTCCTCTTCTTATCCAGTATTCTAACTTTGATTATGAACTCATAGATCAATTCTTCTCTTCAAGAGATTTCCAACAACTATAACTATGCCCAAAACCGAGCTCTGGACTGAAAGTTATGGCCCTTCAAAAATTTTAGGCTTCACTTCACAAGTGACATCATCATGTCCATGTGACCTCCACGTGGACCTGCTCCACATGTGCTAGCCGACATCACTAGTCCACTAGCATCCACATGGACCTATCCCACACGTTCTAGCTAACATGGACCTATTACTAACCCATTAAATGCATGCCATTGGGATTTTGAGCCTG
>CBVK0100801137.1:0-13854 GCA_900067695.1 Picea abies
GGGTTTTATCAACCATTGCCCATACCTGAGAGGCCGTGGGATGCAGTCAACATGGATTTCATATTGGGGTTTCCAAGAACACAAAGAGGATTTGACTCAATATTTGTGGTGGTGGATAGATTTTCCAATATGGCACACTTCATTCCATTTCAAAAAACCAGTGACACAACTCACATTGCAAACCTGTTTTTCAAAGAAGTCATTCGACTTCACGGCTTACCCAAGAGCATAGTTTCAGATTGAGACACCAAGTTCATAGGATACTTCTGGAGGACATTATGGAAGAATATGGGGACTAACTTGTCATTTAGTTTGGCTTATCATCCTCGGATGGATGGACAGACAGAAGTGGTAAACAAAAGTCTGGGAGACTTGCTGAGAAGCCTGGTGATAGAACACCATAGCCAGTGGGACAACATATTACCACATGTAGAGTTTTCTTATAACGACTCAGTTAACAGAAGCACAGGGAAAAGTCCATTTCAGATTTTTTATGGGATGCAGTCGAGAGGAATTTCTGAGTTAAGAGATTCAGAGCAGAATGCGACTAGGAGAACTAGTGCAGAAGATTTCGCAGAGGCGATGAAGGAACTTCACAACCAAGTGAAGGAGCATTTGCAAAGTTCAAGCCAGGAATATAAGTGTAGAGTAGATAAACACAGAAGACAACTTCAATTTGAGATTGGTGATTTGGTTCTGGCACATTTGAGAAAGGAAAGGTTCCCGAGAGGAACATACAATAAGCTAAAGATGAAGAAAATTGGACTATGTAAGGTCTTAAAGAAATTTGGGGCGAATTCTTACGATATTGAATTACCCAATGGGATTGGAATTTCTCCGATATTCAATACCTCAGATTTGTACCCATATAAAGCTGAGGAGGAAGGGATAGGAAATGAACAACTAGAAGTCCAGTGGACAAAGCATATGCTAGTTGCAAAAAAGTTGCAGATGGAGCACATACTGGACAAAAGGGTCAGCAAGAAGACTAGGCGAAAGAAATACTTTGAGTATTTGATCAAATGGAATGGCCATCCAGTTGAATATGCCAGGTGGGAGAGAGAAGCAGAGATCTAGAAGCATGGAAACACCGTGCACGAGCTCATGGACAAGAGCCCATGAAATTTTTCAATCCAAGGAGTATGATGCAGGAGCATCTCAAGCGAGCCAGCACAGAGACAACGGACAGGTGGAAAAGTGCCCAACACAAATTTTGAAAATGTCTTAAAATATTAATGAATCCATTAAGAAGGAGTGCCATTGTAAAATGTAAATGAACCTTGAGTGATCCGCTCTCATCCTTAGTAGGTAGAAGGAATTTATAGTAGTTAATGGAGGTAGATAGAATTGAATGCCAGATTAGACAGTTTTAGAGCACAAGAGGGAAATGGGATATAGACACCCTCATTCTGTATTTTAAAATTATTATGATGATAAAGAGCATAGAGGAGAAGCAGAGAGAGAGAGAGAGAGAGCTATGTAGTAGAATCCATGTATAGAAGTTATGAATTAATACAAGAAAGTTGTGATTCAAACTGATAGTGTTCATATATTCTTTGTGTATGCATCTTTGAATGTTATGCTCATAAATGTTTTACTCTTTCTGTCATGCAATTTCTTTTATGCTATGTATGAATGATTTCTTGTCAAATGTTTGAAATCTAAGAGAGAGAGAGAGAGAGTAAGAGAAATGAGTTTCAGTTGTTTCTCTATTGGAGCAAGAGTTCCTGCAAGGAGTGCAGTTGAATTTTCCGCAAGGAGTGCATTGACAAAGTGTTCAGAGGTTTGTCTCTGAAAGCTATGGAGAGATAGCTTTTGTTCTCATTCCCTCAGAAGTGAAGTTGGGCATAGGAGTCGTGCAAGGCATGTGTAGGCCAGGTAAAGTCTCAGGGTTGCGAACAAGACCAAAGTATTGAGAGACTGCTGTTGTAGGTGTGCACAGAGTCGAAGGGAGTCAAGCACTTGAAAGTGTTTGAAGGTTGCCACAAGGAGTGGGAGCAGGGGATTTCAGAAGGGCTCAAAGTTGGAGAAATCTCAGAAGGAATTGGACTTTCAAAGGAGTCGAAGGATAGCACGAGACGAAGTACTTTAAAAGTTTGAAGGAAGGCGTAGCGACATCGGACCGCAGGAGGACGAGCTCCGTGGAGAGAGACACCTTGTTCATTTTGTGCAGAGGTTCTGAGAAGAATAGATGGATGGTCAGAATTCTCTGTGGAGAAACCACGAAGTCCTATGAGCGGTCAGATCTCACGAAGGAGAACAGGAGTTACCGCGAGTATTCTTAAGGGTGCAAGCTTAAGAGAGGAAGAGCCATCGACCCAAGTCAGCCAGGAGCTGTTGGATCACTCGTGAAGTCGCCTATTGGGATTTCGTGAGTGGAAGGGTCGAGAAATTGGTATCAAAGTTTACGAAATCGCAAAGTGCGAAGACGTGAAGGATCGATAGGATTGTGTGGGACCATAGGAGCTAGCAAGGTGGACAAGTGGAACACTATTAACATAGAAGTCAACTACGTTGACCACTTCAGAGTTTCGTAAGTCGAAGTCCTGAAATGGTGAGAAGTTTAGTTGTGGGGAAAACATCGAGAAACGTGTCGGAGTCTGACATCTCATGATTTTGGAGAATAGAATATTGGGATTTTGGGGTTCACGGGCAGAGTTGTATGTTCTCAAAACTCTCAAAATCGCGAAAGCCGACAAGTCGGGGTGATACTGAAGTTTCAGAGTTTCAAAATTCGGGGGTTTGAGCGACAAGACACTTGACTATAGGATTCACGAAGTCGCAAAGTCTGACCTCCTAAGTGCAAAGGGAGGATCCCATGAAGATTTGTTGTGGGTGCGGATTTTTCGAAAGGAAAATAGAAGAGCATTTAGAGTTCTTCAGGCCAATGAAAGGAGAAAGATCATGTTGACGTAGACCTTCTGACCTGTGGGTTGAGGGGTTTCGTGCATCATCACTCTACTTGAAGGTACCAGTTGATAGGGGTCATATCCAACATGTTAATGAATATGTGTGCCCACTATTCTCAAGGGATGTTACTCTAGGCCTCTTTGCAGCTTCGGACATGGTCCTTTGGGAAACTTAAACATGTGTACCTTACTTCGCAACTTACTACCTATGTTGAGAACCACACTGTCATCAAGGTTCGACATTGTGTCCAGTATGTAATATTTCTTTTATGAGTCCCCCACCATCTTTATGGTGTGGCTTTCATGGCCTCATCCATTGCCAACAATCTTTGTTGTGTTGGTACACTTGCTTCAAAATCTGATAGGAAGGTCTCTAATGGATTCAAACCATCAAATGTGGGTAAATTACTAACTGTTGTGTCGATCCAGTAAACTTCTCTGGTTAATCTAGCACATCTTCTAGTAGACACTTCATACATATGGTTTTTCAAGTTCTCCAACACTTCTTCTGAATATGATGAACATGCATTGTCACTTCGCCAACTCAAGTTCCCATCAGTTGTAGGGTTGATGTAATCCTGTTGTTTGGCTATTAGTTTGTAGATATTTTTCAGTTCATATGCATGGTCTTCCTCTCTGATGGGCTCTGTATATCATTGACCCTCATCTAGATCTAAGGGTGCAATGACCCTAAGGCCCTCTCCTTCAAATTCCATACGTATTTTCTTTAAATCAACAACAGTAGAATTGTCAAAGCCCAATCAATTCCTAGAAATGCAGGGTAAGGGAATCTATCAACAATTTCAATTACCTCAAAATCTACAAAGGTTCTTACTCTACTGATGTCCACTAGGACATTCTCTAATTGTCGAAATGGGATGACAACTTGCTGATTGGCCATGCGAAGCCTGATAGGGGAGTAGATGAGCTTGGTTTTCCCCATCAATGCCCATGTCTGCTTTGTCATGACATTAACCTCTGACCCTAAGTCAAGGACCACATAATCTATATCATATTAACCTATCTGAGCATTCAAGTGTAATTATTTATTTTTCCTTCTCTTATTTCCAATTTGGTGTGCTTCCCTAGTCAGTAAGGGGTATACTGGCCCTAGATCATATTGTCTAATCAAATTCTGCAACTCTTGTACAACACTTTCATCTTGAATCAACTTAGTACAAGTGCATAGAAATTCCATGAGTTTGCCTACCTCTCTTCGTTCTTTTGGTGAAGAAGAATGATCGAATGCCTGAGGAATTCCATATTATTTTATTTACAGCCTTGTTTTATATTAGGACCCTTGATCTTCTTTGAAATCTTGCCTTGCTTCCTCAAAGATTTTCCTTTCTTTCTTTGCATAAAAATTATGGGTCTTTTCTGCAGCTTTTCTGATTCCCGAGTCTTCTGCAATATTCTCTTTGGTCACATTATCATGTCCTATATCAGCTCCTCCTCGTGTAATAATAACAACTCTAGGATCCACTCTGTGGGGTTCCGACTTGATCAATTGTATTTGTGGGTTTTGCTGAGGTCCTCATCTTTCTTGAAGATTAGACAGCAGCACAGGGACAACTTCTATAACATGCTGAAAAGAATTGCAATAACTACAAGTAGTGAAAGGGTTCTAACAATCCCTTTCTAGATGTCTTGGCTATGTGCAATGGAAAAAATTATTTGTCCTTGGCCTCGGCCCATTCCTCGTCCTCATCCTCATCCTCTCTATCCACCTTGAGGATTGAAATTTCTTCTTCCCAGGGAATTATACTGTGCATTGTTTCCTTCTTGGTACACTTCACCTTGGATCTTGTATATGTCTCTTGATCTTTCATGCATAAGTTCAAAGGCCCTACAATCTCTGTCATCATGTCCTACTGACTTACATAAAGTGCAATAAAAGTTTGTAGGAGTCTGAACATAATTCTACATATAATAGCACTCAACGGGGTGATGTCGGTTTCTACATACTTCGCAGCAGGGTAAATTAACTTGCTTCAAAGGGATCGGTGCTCTTGAGGCCAAGTACTCATGAAACAGGGGATAGTGTTCCTTATCATGACCTTCTGATCTGTATCGTACACACCAAATATCTTCTCTTTTTTCCTTCCCCTTTTCCTTCTTCATATCCTCGACTTGTAGAGATAAACTAGTCAGTTGGCTCAAGATCTAGCTCATACCTGAGCTGGACTCTCCCATAGGGGTTGATTCAAGCTTCATGGAGATCTACAATACTTCTGCCTATGAAGAAATCTTTTGTTGCATCAAGGGAACTTTGATATGTGGTAGAATAGAAGCAATGAAACATTCCTTGTTCTGTTCATCTGGGATATTAAAGGTCAATCTTCTAATCAGGGTCTTGAATCTATGATTGAACTCCCAAATAGGTTTGACGACCTTTTTCTTGATCTCCTTCATCTTTGTAATACATTGTGACTTCGACTTAGGTTTTTTAAACTTTGCAATCAACACGTTATTGATCTCATTTAGTGGTTTAGGTTTCTCAAGTCCCTGAACAAGCTTCATGTACCAACTTAATGCGCGATCCCTTAGTGTGGTGCTAAACTGGTTTCTTTTAACAGCTTCGTCGGTAACATTTTTAATGTTCCATATGGCCTCACATATGAACCAGTGTTGATCAGGATCTTTGGATCCATTCCCTCTAAAGATAGGGAGTCTCATCTCATATACCATGAATTTACCTAGATTTCCTGTCTGAGTAGATGTTGAACTGCTAGTAATAGTACTCTGAGGATTCTAGTGATTCTGACTGTTTTGATTGCTTAGCGTTTCTGAAACAATAGGAGGATTGATATTACTTACTTCAATTGTCTGCGCAGTTCCCGATGTTTCTGGATCAACCTGGCGAAGTTCTTCAACGGCTTCTTCCTCTGACCTAATATGTTCTGAGTGCTCTTTTTCCATTAGATCTACCTCTTCTCCATTGTAGAAACCCTCTTCCCCGTAGTTTTTCTTAAACAGGTTCTCCAGGTGAACTCCTTTGAATAATTTTCCACTGCATGTATGTCCATATTCTGTGTCATTGTCAATGTCCAAATTCATGAACATCAGCCTGTTCAGATCCAACCAGTCTACTGTGTCTTCAAGATGTGGTTTTCATTCAAGAGCATCTTTATTCTTAACTTAAAGAAATGCAAAAAATTCACTCTAGGTCCTTTCAAAAAGTATCTCTTGGCTTCGCTGTATGATTCTACTCTGTCAACAACAAATTTGGTGATATACCCTCCAATGTTACTATCAAACCAATGATCTACTTCTCTGGATATGACGTTATTAGCTCTCTTAATCCTGTGGATCAACACCGATGTCCAAACCACAGGGGGTCTAGATCTGATCTCGAACTCTGTGTCAGCTAACCTAGCCAACCACTCAAAAAACTCTCGATGGATTCCTCCAAATAAAATCTCGTGGATGTCGGTGAAAATTTATGTTTGTAACCAATATTCAATACTCATCTTAGGGTTTTTATTTTTGGCTTCAATGAAGTCCCTCTCTTGATCTTCTAACCACTTTTAAATTTTTGTCTTCAATGGGAACCACCTTCACATTCCCTTACATAGATTTCAGTCTTGGGAATGAAACCATTTTTTGTGATAGGGGCAGACCCAAGGTTCACTCCAAGAGTGCACTAACAAGCCCTAGCTACTAGCCCTTTCAACAACACCTATGAAGCAAATGCAGTCTCACCTAAAGCAACTATGAGGTGGTTGCAGGACAGAAATGGCTACAACTAAGGGAGTATCAAGTAGATCCAGTACAACATCAATTCAATATGCATCTAACACTTATCAAGCTAGATCTATCCTGCACAGCTATAGATCTGATCTAACATAGCAATGCAAATAACAATATAACAACAACAGAGATCAAAGAATCATCACATGCTCAACAAGAGATGTATGTGGTTCACCCTCTCTCTAAGGATACATCCATAGAACTGTTCTTATGATATATTAAGGTAAAGCTTACAGTTCTTTTCTGCGTTCTGAGGCAACAAATCTTCTTTCTTTTCTCTCTTCCTCTCCCCTTCCTACGCACCTAGTTGTAGGAATTGATCTTCGCACCCAACTGATGATCTTACAATACCAGAAGGCTCTCCACTCAGTTCTTCTCCCTCACAATACAATGATCTCTCACACAACTATATGACTAGATCAACAACAACATCATAACAACATGTACCCCCCCTGACCCAAGTCCTCTTAGCCTTTATTTATACATTACAATACCTCACCGATAGCCTTAGGTCGAAACCAAGGTGTCAAAATCCTAATTACGAAAACCCTAGGTGTCTAAAACCCTATGTCAACTTGACCCACTTTTCTCAGGCTTCGCCAAACTATATTTCCTTTCTTCTTGCACGGTGCTCCAAAGCATCCAATCATATCTTTTTCCACTTGCTGAGTTGACCTCGATCCATCTTCCTTTCTTTCTTGTCATCCTTGGTCTTCTCGTCCAACGAATTTATTTTCCATACTTCACTCCATCTTTTCTTCTGTTTTTCTCACTTCGACCCAGTAACAGTTACGGTGTCCTCCATGAAGCTCACTTTTTACCTTTTCTTCTTTTTACTTCACTTCCTTTCATAACCAAGGGCCAACAATACTTATGAGAAAGATTTGGTCATTGTTATTAACAATAACTAAAGACACTTTCTCAATGCTAGGTATGTTTAAAATTATATCTTGACTTGGGAATATTTATGCATGGTAAGAGTTGCTTCTTAGATGTTAGCATATGAATATTGTGAACAAGCCCCCCCAAAATTGCTTTGAACCATTGATCAAGATAGTTGGGTGGATTATGAGATTTTTTTGTGGTGCTAAGACTAAATAAAATTGTTTTATCTCATATGTTTCTAGAAATATGGTTCATGGGATCAATATTTGATGCATATATTAGAACCATTCAACTTGGGTTGTTTTCGTTAGTTAAACTCGGTGAAATTGATAGTCACCTATTTGAAAAAACCTGGCTCTCATGAGTCGCTACACAAGGGTATTCATCTTACTAAGGTCATGCCAATTAATCCCTAGAACATGCAAAAGCATGCACTTTGTATATTGTATAGGTTTAAAGGCTTAGTTGAAAACTTGATTTTATGTCCATTGTAGTTGTATTCAATTTAAGGCCATGAAAATTCAAGCATAAGTTAGTCTTAGAAGGACTTGTCAAATAATAGAGTGGATTGAGAAAAAAAATTCATTGCAAATTCATCAGTAAAGTTTGAATGCAATAAATAGAATTATGATGTGATCACATTATGATGCGTTCCAACTCCTAAAGACATAGGAAAAAAATCCTCATGCCCAGACTTAAAATTTTTTGTCTCGATTTCAAGTTTGAAGCACTAGAACTCATTTTTTGAGCACACAAACATGGTTTATGTTCATGGATTTCCTATTACCTATATGCCCTTCATGGGGATGAACAAAGTGTTCCATATGAAACCTCCAACCTTATAAAAAATATTGTAAAATGAGTTATTGATTTTTGGATTAGATACAGAGCACTATCTAGTTGAAAATTTCATAGAAAACAAGCCCAAAGAGCATTAACAACATGTGCCTCATTGGGTTTATAGACTTAGGAAAATACATCTCCTCCATAAAAACTTTGAATCATGTCATTAGAATCAATCCGTAGTATACATAGAAGGATTTCCAGCTACTAGCTACATGAAACGTTTTTATGCCCTTCATGTATACCTTTTAAAGCAAAATAAGAAACTTTGCATCCTAGTGAGAATTTCTTAATGCTACAATTTTTTACGTTTGGACATCCAAACTAATTTTTTTTGGCTCCATGACACTCAATGGCCTTAAAATACATACTTCAATCAATCCCTACCTTTACATAGGTCATTTTCCCTATATGTATAGTGTTTTCTAAGGCATGTGTTGTCACATTTTCATACTTCTCCAACTATAAATTAGATTATTTCATATCCACCATGTTTAGTGACCTTAGAAACCTTGTCTAAGCCACTCTCTACTCTCAAATTAATGATTTTTCCAAAAAGCAAATTTTCACCGAAGGTGGGCCCAATGGGAAAAATCCATTTTGCATACTTCCATGACTCTAAATTGGATGTTTTCAGTTGCAACATCATAAACGACCTTAATAAGCATGTCTAATCTAGTTATTGTTGATTTTTCAATAGAAAAGGTTAAGAATGAAGTTCATTCCATTTTAACATTTAACTTAACCATAACCAATAATGTTGCAGCAACCAAGATCACAAGAAGAAACACCATGCACAAGAACACAAGAAGTATCCTGGGAAACCCTTCTTAACAAGAGAAGAAAACCCAGCCAAATCCTGTGCTATATTCTTCTAGATAAATACCTTCACCACCAAGAGAACCTAGAACACAAGAGGGTTCTTGCAAACCTTAGAAGACTAGTGCCAAAGAGAGGTGCACACTTTTCCCAAGTAGATGTGCTTGCTGAAATTTCCAAACTAACACAAAATATTTGTTTTTTCAATGGGGAATTTACCTTTACTTATATTAAAATTGACTTGTCAACAAAAGTGTCTATTGGTACAATAGGGCTGACCTCTCTATCTCATAATATAATAAATATTAACCAAATTAATTATGTTTTACATTAATTATTAATCACATTAAAGTGGGTCTGACCTGTACCCTTTAGATTACAATTAGGTTTACAAGCATGTCTAACTCTTAAACAATATAGAAAGGGATCTCATACACCCACTAGTGCTCAGCCACTAAGATCCCATCCATGGGGATGTCCATATATTTGGCTCACTGCATTACACAAAAGAACCACTTCTTCACTAGTGCTCAACCACTAGGATCACATTCACTTGTGCTCGTTCACGGGCATGTCCACTCAACATATCTTCTTTCCCACTGCATTACACAGGAGAGTCAACCAAAGTTTCTCATCAACTCTCTTCTCATAGGAGGGTAATATATCATCTTCATTTTTGTTTCATGATGATGCACCCAACACTTTGGGATTTGACACGTTCACCTTTTTCTCAGCCACAGACACGTCCAACTCTGCAGATCTCCTTTCTCATTGCGTTACACATGAGAATCATATGGATTTATTCTCGACTCTCTGTAAGGAGGAGGCCATCTCTATGTTCCAGATCTGTCTCAGATAGGAACCAGACACCCCTCTCAAGGGATCTCTCTTAGGTTTGTTACCTAGATAATGTCTCACATAGCTGCAATCATCAACACTCCCTCTCAGCTAGGGAAGCATTATTCATCATGCCAAGTATCACACAAATGTATTTTGAACTTGGTTCTTGCATGTAGTTATCAAATCTCCCTCTCAACTAGGGAGGTATCCTTCACCAAGCTAATTTGGTGAATATGTCTTCAATCTTCTCATGTGTAGGAAGGTACTGCAAGTGTACTATTTTCCTCTGCATCATGTCTTTGATATAATGAAATTTTATCTCAATGTGTTTCGATCTTATCATGAAACATTGGGTTCTCAAAGAGATTTATAGACAACTTTGGTTATCATCATAGGATCCATCTCATGATCAATTAAATATTTTAGAAGCTTGTGAAGTTATATTGCTTCACACACTCGATGCTACATACTTTGCTTCTGTGGTACTCAAGGGAACAAGGCACTGTTTCATGCTGCACCAGGAAACCATGGAAAAATTCATGGTAAAACAATAACCATATGTGCCCTTTTGGTCCACTGTACATTCAATCCATTCGACATATCCTTGCAAACTCAAGTCTACACTGGATACATATCACAGGCCATCTATAACTGTGCCTCATAGATATATCATTACGTGTTTAGTTGTTGTCGAGTTAGTCTATCTCAGCTGACTCATGGAAGGACTAAGTACATTCACCGAATAGCATGAATCAAGTTTGGTGTTAACCAAATACATCAATGATCCAATAATATGTGGATCAATCTCGTCTGAATCATCATCATTCATTTTATTCAAATCCATCACTATAGATTTTCATTCTTTCATACTGAACTTCTTTAATATTCCCAATGTATATTCTCCTTGACTTGGGAAAATCTCATTGCTCCTTTATCATACATCTTGTCCTAATAAGTAGTGCATCATACTCATATCCTTCATCTTGAAATCAGAAGCCAAAGATTACTTGTATCCAACAACAAGGCTTTCTGAATAAGTCATCAAAATCAAGATCTCGTCACCAACACTATAATAATATAGGTTTGGATCAACAATACTCTTGTTGAAACCCAAACTCATCAAGAATACACCCATCTGATATAGTTTCCAACTCATGGATGGTAGTACGGATGGAAGTGTATCGAGCTTACTCAATCAAGTGTCTCATCATAGACAATTCCTTTTGTTTGTGAGAATCCTTTGGCTATATATCTTTCTTTGTATTTCTCGACACTTCCATCAACTGCATGTTTGATCTTATGGATTTACTTGGAACTTACCACAAACTTCCCTTCTAGTCTCTGAACAATATCTTGAACATCATTCTTTTAAGATATAATGGTATTCTTTTGTTATGGCATCTTTCCCTACCTGTTCTCATATTTCTTCTCCAATACAAGGAGGCTCAAAATCAATGAAGTGGCTCATGACTAAAGGATAGATATAAAATATCTTTTTCTTTCTCGGGAAGTGCCTTGAGGGGCTTGTATGTTCCACTGCCTCCTGCAGATTGATTCTAGGAAGGCCTTTTATGAACTGCTGCAATATCTCTTGGAAATATCAACTGGAGAAACTGGATCAATTGGAATAATGTATTTCTTCCTCTGAAATGCTAAAGGGGGAGAAGGTATTGTCTCACTATTAATCTCCATCTGAGATTCTTTGGATCTTTGAAAGGATATCTCTTCTTTAAGGAAAACATCTTTGTTTGTCTCAATCTTTCTCTGACAAAGGATGTAGATCTCGAATGTCTTTGATGATTCAATGTTTATCACATAAATTTATCCTTTCTCCTTGTAGGGTCTAGCTTGGACTTCTTCTCTTTGGGTACATACAAATACAATAGGCACCCAAATATCCTAAAGTGTTCAATCTCAGGATTCACTCTGGTGAAGGTTTGGGAGTTATGTTTTTCAAAGTCTGGTGAAGGTTTGGGAGTTATGTTTTTCATATTCCGGTGAAGCCTCCTATTCTGAACATGTATTGTGTCATCCATGCTTCTACCCATGGAATCATAGAAATATTTTGATCATGCATTATTGCATTGGTTTTCTCAAGGATGGTTCTATTCTTCCTCTTTCTCAAATAGTTTTGACTCCCTCTGAGTCAAGTGAATCCCTCTGAAGGATAAGCATATTCTTTTGTTCTTAACCTATCTAGAATAAGAAAAAAAGAGGAACCAAAACAAGAATATCTCCTAAAAAGGAATAATGAGTACATCTCTAGAATCAAAATAATTTAAGGATTGTTGTCACAACTACAACACCTACTTGTAATGCAGAAAAATTTAGAAATATAGGTTAGAGGAATGATAATTACAATAATTAAACCTAGAGTCTTCACTCTGAGTGTGTTGTTCCTCTGAATGAACTGATATCCCTCTGGATCAAAGACTTCAACAAAAAATGATACAAGTGCATACCTTAGGGTGTTGATATGATTTCTCCAATGACACATGACTGATCTCTCTCCTCTGACATCCTCATGAAGGAGGTATGTCACAGTGACACCTTTTTGTATCATCCACAATAAGTCTTCCTTTGAAGACTTGTCTTCCAGGAACTTGAAGTTTCTCGATCCATCAAGCTTATCTTCCATCAAAGTTTTGTTCATCATAATTTTAGATTCTTCATGACCCTTTGTGAACTGGGCTAGAAAACCTAAATTCTAGGATAGGCTAGCAATTTAAGGTTTTTTTAGACTTATGACTACCAACAATAATCCTTTGAAAGATGGGAGAAAACTTGTGAGATGAATAGCTCCTTCAATGAGTTGTAGAAACCCTAATATTGAAATTTCTGTAAAAATTAGAGAAACCCTAGAAACCCTAGGGCCAAAATTTCAAAATGCTAGGAATTTCGATCTAAAGCTTATTGGAGGTGCGTTGAAAGAGGTCGTACACTCCTATGCCTTTTTTGTCCCCAACGTCCAAGTACCAAGTGCTAAAAACCTCAAGAAGAGCAGGTCATATGGATTTTCTGGGAACCCTAGGAGGGTCATACAGTTTCTACAAAAGAGAGAGAGGATGGATGAAATTTATTTGTGCAATGGGTTATTCAAGACCTGTTCTATGAAACCATGTTTATTTTTCAATAAATAAGGTTAAGCATGAAGTTCATTTCAATTTAGCATTTAACTTAACCATAACCAATAATGTTGCATCAACCAAGATCACTAGAAGAAACACCATGCACAAGAACACAAGAAGTATCCTGGGAAAGCCTTTTCAACAGGGGAAGAAAACCCAACGATATCCTTTTCTATATTCTTGAAGAGAAAGACCTTCACCACCAAGAAAACCTAGCACACAAGAGGGTGCTTGGAAACCCTAGAAGACTAGCGCCCAAGAGAGGTGCGCACTTTTCCCATGTAGATGTATTTGCTGAAACTTCCAAACTCACAGAAAAAATGTGTTTTCTCAATGAAGAATTTACCTTTACTTATATTAGAATTGACCTTTCAACAAGAGTGTCTATTGGCACAACAGGGCAGACCTCTCTATCTCATAATATAATTAATATTAACCACATTAATTATCTTTTACATTAATTATTAATCACATTAAGGTGGGTCTAACCTGTACCATTTACATTACAATTAGGGTTACAAGCATGTCTAACTCTTGAACAATATAGAAAGGGATCTCATACACCCACTAGTGCTCAGCCACTAAGATCCCATCCATAGGGATGTCCATATATTTGGCTCACTACATTACACAAAAGAACCACTTCTTCACTAGTGCTCAACCACTAGGATCACGTTCAC
>CBVK0100801140.1:0-10281 GCA_900067695.1 Picea abies
TAACATAGGCATGTAAATAACAAAGCAGCATATCATTTTATCATACAATTGGTACTTATCTTAGAAAGACTATCACCAACTGCTTACACACCGTCCACAAACCTCCCAGCCATAGACTACACTATTCATCACTCTCAACAGTGAGTCACCCCCGAGTTGGGACTGAACTCCACCCAAGGTAAAGGATTCCTATCTAGGCTAAGGCTCATGGACAACAGGAAAGACCCTGTCTCAAGTGCTCACTCAACTAATAGCCTGCAGCCTCTCATTCCCCACATGCCTATCCCACCCAAGGAAGTGTGCCCCTTCTCTACTCAACAGTCCCTTGGCTGCCCCACTTCCCTTCCAGGGCTTCAACAACAGGTCGGACCAGAAGTCTCAAAGCACTGTAGCTGCAGTCTAGGACCTTCAGGAATCAATCCCTAGCAATTATCTCGCTCAGAGAACTTCTCACGGGCCTGACAACTTGCTTCTTCAATCTCGATCCATGAGAACCAGGTACACCAACCAAAAAGGGTTATGGGAACAGGTTCTGGAATGGTGAAAAGGTTGTCTCAAGGATAACGGAATGTATGAGTGAAATGGTCATGGAAATATTGACTAGATAACTAAGTGTGTACACGAATCACTGTGAACTCTTCATGAAAAGTGATGGTGAGAGTGATGGTCCTTGGTTTTTTGGTAAGGTGTCTGTGATAAGTCTCCCCCCATGATACGAATGCATGTCCCCAACTTGACACTTGTCATATCGGAAGTTACTTTGGTCCATTTGTCTCCAAATTTAGAACTTAGGATAAAATAATTATCCATACTTTACGTCTTAGGAAATATTAATATAATATTCTCTTGACTTTTGGCCCTCCCTTTCCCTAACTGGTGAAGTTCATTCCCCCATCTGCCATTGTATCTTTTCTGTTCTTTTCTGAATATTAGTTTGCAGTAGATATTGTACAAGGTTAGAATTTACAGTATATGACCCCCTATGTAAGGGAAATCATTATAGGGAGATGAAGTAACCCCCATAGATCCTTGTTGTAATGTTCCCCTAGCCAACCTCAGGCTGGAGTGTGCCACTCCAGAGCAGTGACTCATGCTCTGACACCGGTTGATAACATTCTCAGTAATCAACTGAGTTATGCCACCTATATTTACTCTTTTTACTGCATGCAGCTAGAACATATACATACAGTATTCTTGCGGAAGATTTAAAGTTAAACAACAATTTTCTTTCTATAACATATGCCTTTTATATGGAAATAACATTAACTATAGATATGCATCATTTACAGGGAATTACCCATAAGAACACAAGCAATCATAATCACATATATGTTAAAATCGTAACATAGGCATGTAAATAACAAAACAACATATCATTTTATCATACAATTGGTACTTATCTTAGAAATATTGTCACCAACTGCTTACAGACCATCCATGAACCTCCTATCCATAGACTACATTGTTCACCACTCTCAACAGTGAGTCACCCTTGAGATGGGACTGAACTCCACCTAGGGTAAAGGGCTCCTATCCAGGCTAAGGCTCAAGGACAACAGGAAAGACTCTGTCTCAAGTGCTCACTCAACTAACAGCCTACGGCCTCTCATTCCCCACATGCCTATCCCACCCAAGGAAGTGTGCCCCTTCTCTGCTCAATAGTCCCTTGGCTGCCCCACTTCCCTTCTAGGGCTTCAGCAACAGGTCGAACCATAATTCTCAGAGCATTGTAGCTGTAGTTTAGCACCTCCGGGAATCAATCCCCAACAATTCTCTCACTTAGAGAAATGATGATGGGCCTGACAACCCTCTTCTTCAATCCCGCTCCAAGGTAACCAGGTACACCAACCAAAAGGAGGTATGGGAACAGGTTCTGAAATGGTGAAATGGTTGTCTCAAGGATAACAGAATGTGTGAGTGAAAATGGTCATGGAATCATTGACTGGATAACTGAGTGTGTACAGGAATCACTGTGAACTCTTTGTGAAAGTGATGGTGAGAATGATGGTCAGGCTCTAGTCTGGTAACAATCCCCCCCCCACCCTTTGTGGAAAAGATAACCCAAATTAGCTAAGTCCCCCACAATATGAATGCATGTCCCCAACTTGACACTTGTCATATAGGAAGTTACTTTGGTCCACTTGTCTCCAACTTTATGACTTAGGATAAAATAATTATCCATACTTTACGTTTTAGGAATATCAATATAATATTCCCTTGACTTTTGGCCCTCCCTTTCCCTAACTGGTGAAGTTCAGTCCCCCATCTCTTTTATCATGGTTGGTTTGTGTGCAGCGATGTATTTATATTAATCATGAGTCATGTACAAAGTAGGCGCATTGGCCCTTGACATCTAGGTGTTTCAGACTAATACCAAAACATAAGCATCCCAGCTTATAGTAATTAGCTCACCAGCCTATAATACATATCATATACACGAGGCTCATTGTCCTCCATACTACACACACCTTAGTTAGTGCATGCGTTATCCTGTGATGTGCATACTACATCATTTTATTGTGCAGTTCATGCATGCACTATGCCACATGATGTGCATTACCAAATGAGGTCAAAACAGCTCACAAGATTAAGTATATTTATATTACATTTGAAATTGGATTCAGTCGAGGGATATTACAATCCCCTCCCCTTATTTATGCACTATCCTCAGTGCATCATACACCCATATATAACAAAGTTTCAAAAATATTCAAAAATATGCAGGTATTTTGTCCGTATTGCATCTTCATGCTCCTAAGTAGCATCATCGGGACCGTACCATGTCCATTGAACCTTTACAATCCCTATGGCTAGGTTCCGGATCTGCTTGACTTTTCGGTCCAAAATGTGCACTGGATGCACTTGAAAAGTTCCTTCTTGCTCCACCTGAATCACATTCCAATCAATAACATGATTTGCATCGGGTATATATTTCTTTAGCAACGATACATGGAAGACATTATGAATAGACATAGATGCAAGTAATGCAATCATATAAGCAACTGGACCAATCCTCTCCAGGATTTCAAAAGGCCCACAAAATCTAGCTGCCAACTTGGTGCATCTTCCCAACTTCAGGGAACTCCTGTTAGCTTTCACTTTCAAGAAAACATGATCACCCACTTTGAATTCTCTGTGGGTTTTGTTCTTATCTGCATAAGTTTTCTTCCTGTCTTGGGAAGCTTTTAAATTCTACTTAATTTTTTATCATCTGGTCTTCCATATCCCTGAGTAACTCTGGCCCAACTACTATCCTATCAGCTGAATTATCCCAACTCACTGGAGCATTTCACTTTCTTCTGTAAAGTGCTTCAAATGGGCTCATCTTTAATGATGCCTGATACCCATTGTTGTACGCGAATTCTAACAAGTGTAGGTAGTCTTCCCATTTCGATGGTTTGTCCATCACATACATTCTCAGTGTATCTTCTATCACTTTGTTGACTCTTTCTATCTGTCCATCAGACTCAAGATGATAAGTTGTATTAAAGTTCAGATTCGTTCTGAATCCTTTGAACAATCCTTTCCAGAAATTCGATGTGAATTTTGGGTCTCTGTCGGACACAATTTTTTTAGGAATCCCGTGCAATCGTGCCACTTCCTTCATGAAAATATCAACAACCTTTGTTGCCTTGTGCGTATTTTTCAGTGGAATAAAACGGGCAGCTTTCGTAATCTTGTCCACCACCACCATGATCGAATCATGCATCTTGCGTGTTCTAGGCAATCCCATAATAAAATCCATTTTCACCACTTCCCACTTCCATTCAGGAATGGTTAAAGGTTGCAGCAACCCTGCTGGGTGTTTATTCTCATCTTTCACTTTCTATCATTCCATACATCTAGCAATGTACTCAGTGATCTCTTTCTTCATACCTGGCCAAAAGTAATGGCTCTTGATTGCTACCATGGTTTTCTGATATCCAGGGTGCCCTGCATAAGGAACATTATGCATTTCATGCAAAATCATACATATCAAGCCCTGGACATTTGGAACAAAAATCATGTTCTTGCACAACAGTATTCCATCTATTCCCAACTTATAATCATCCACCTTCTGAAGTATCTTCTCCTGTTGTAGCATTGCTACCAATTCTCTGTACTGTAGATTTGCATTAGCAGCCTCCATAATTTTTCTTTTAACATCGGTTAGGTACATGCTAATGGCAAAAGTATGTAACTCATGCACCTTCCTGCTAAGTGCATCAACCACTTTATTCTCCTTCCCTTTGATATGCTTTATATCAAAATCATATTCGCTTAGAAATTCCAACTATCTGCTTTGTCTAGCATTTAGATTTGGCTGATCAAATAAATATTTCAGACCATTGTGGTTTTTTCTTAGCTCAAACCTCTTTCCCATGAGGTAGTGTCTCCATTTCCTCAAGGCATGCACTATGGCTGCCAACTCCAAATCGTGAGTGGCATAGTTTCTTTCATGATCCTTCAAATTCCTTGATTCGTAACATATGACAAACCCATTTTGACTGAGGACTTCACCAAGTCCTTCATTACATGCATTAGTGCATATGATGAAGTCTTCTTCTATGTCTACAATCCTCAATATTGGAGCACTTGTCAATAATTGTTTCAAGTGTTGGAAACTTCTTTCACAATCCAGTGTCCACTGAAATTTCACCCCCTTCCTTTGCAAGGAAGTGATTGGATGTAAAATCTTTGAGAATCCTTCAATAAATCTTTTGTAGTAACCTGCAAGACCCATGAATGATCTCACCTCTATCACATTCTTCGGTGATGACCATTCTTTAATGGCCTCTATCTTCTCAGGATCCACTACTATCCCATCCTTTGAAATGATATGCCCCAAATAATGAATATGTTTCTGATAAAATGATCACTTTCTCAATTTGGCATATAACTATCATTCCCTTAATACTTGCAACACCATCCTCAAATGATGTTCATGCTCTTCATCTGACTTGGAATATATAAGAATGTCATCCAAAAAGACAATGACAAACTTGTCCAAATACTCTCGGAGAGCACCATTCATTAAGCACATGAAAACAGCTAGTGCATTTGACAACCCAAATGGTACAACTGTGAACTCATAATGACCATACCTTGTCTTGAAGGTGGTCTTGCTAATATATTCTTCTTTCATTCTTACCTGATGGTATCCTGATCTGAGATCTATCCTTGAAAATATATTTTCATCATTCAATTGATCAAAGAGGTCATCAATCCTTGGTAGAGGATACTTGTTCTCAACAGTCACTTTATTCAACTATCTGAAGTCAATGCACAACCTTAGTGTTCCATCCTTATTTCTCACAAACAATATTGGGGTACCCCAAGGTGACACACTTGGGCATATATACCCCTTCTTCAGAAGTTCTTCAAGCTGCATTTGCAACTCCTTCAATTCTGGTGTACGCATTATGTAAGGAGTCTTTGATACTAGCACTGCTCCAGGCATAAAATTTATAGAGAAATCAATGTCTCTCCTTGGGGGTAGTCCAGGTACCTCCTTGAACACATCCTCAAAATCTTCCAGGACTTCATAATCTTTCAAATTTGGCACCTTATCTTTAGGTGTCTCTTGCAAATGAGCCGCAAATATTTGACATCCTTTCCTGTAACATTTCTTCATCTACAATGCTGAAATTTCTCTAATAGTTACTGCCCTAGGAATTCCCTATACCTTCCTTAGTTTTCCTTCCTCATCCAGGTAAGTAAATGCTTTTTTGTGACAATCTAAGAGAGTGTGGTGTTGGTCCAACCAATCCATCCCAACTAGACAGTCATAGGAACCTAAAGGAAAGATGTTCAAATCTGCCTTGGTATTCATTCCATTCATGTCTATGAGGCATGACTTAACCATCTCATTAAATTTTCTTCTGCTCATGTAGCCAGTTGCACCAACCAGGACTTCCCATGCTTGCTTCTTGGCAATTGCAAACTTTCCATCATCTTAGGGTCTATATAACTATGACTAGCTCTTGAATCAATTAAAATAGCAAGGGTTTGGTTGTTGATCATACCTTCCACTTCAATCATGTGGGACTGATACTCTACTTGCTCATTGTCCAGGGCTGCATAAATCCTTGGAAAATATCTGCCCATGTCCTCTACTGTCTCAGCCTATTACACATTGTGAACAGCCCTACTTTTTTCACCTCTGTGAGGACAATCTCTGAACTATGGTTCCCTTTACAACCCCAACATTGCATAGGTGGATGTCTTGGCCCTTGACTCCCTGTGTCAATCACTCTGGGTTCTTTATATGTTTGTTGTCCTTGTGGATTATTTTTTAAGAATGGTGGCATAGCTCCTTTCTTCCTCTGATCCATCTTGAATTTCTTATTTTCTTCCTAAGCCTTTTGGAAAGTTGGTTTTGATTTATGTTGATCATATAAGAATTTAGCTCTCTTTATGGTCTCTTCTAATGTCTTGGGATCATCATACTGTATTTCGTCACTGATGAACGAATGCAATCCACTTCAATACCTTTGAATCTTGACTGTCTCATCCTTAATGAAAGAGACATACTTCAGTGGTTCTAGAAACCTTCTCTCCTATTCATCTATGGTTGTACTTCCAAGCTTAAGTTCAAAGAACTCTTTCATTTTCTTGTCATAGTACCTTTTAGTTAAGTACTTCTTCTCAAAATACTTTTTGAATTCCTTCCAAGTAACACTTTTCTCTACAATGTGTTGCACCTGCACAAGTTGATCCCACCACATGGAGGCCTTTCCTTTGAGTTGATAGATAGTGATTCTACCTTCTGCATGAGAAGAATAATTATGCAATTGAAAATATTTCCTCATGCCTAGCAACCATGTTTCTGCATCTTCATCCTTTTTGTGCTCACCATTAAATGTAGGAGGTTTGATTTTGTTCATTTCTCCTCACAGCTCATCCACCCCGGATCTCTTATACCTTCTGACAGGGGATAGACTGGAGTTGTTTCCTACTCTCTTATTGGAATGCCTTTGGGAATGATGGTGATGTCTACTAGCACTTTTTACTTTTCCTTTCTCCTTTGAAGATTTGTGACACTCAAATTAACTTGAGTCACTCTCCTTAACCAATTTCTGTTCTATTATGTTCAAACCCTCCAATAGCTTCATGTTGAAGTCATCCTGTTGCTCTTTGGCTTTCATAAGCCTTTCATTATCAACTTTGTGGCTTTGGACATCCTTCTACAAATTCTTAATGGTCTCAACCATATTCATATATCCATTCCTTTCTTCTCCATGTCCGTTGGAGTTTGTTCCTTCCATGCCCAAATGTACATCCACCCCTCTACTCTTATTTTGTTGACTATAATTCCCCTGTGCTTATTCCATTCTTATGGACTTCGTGTTGGTTTGATCTGATCGAGTTGTTGTTAATTCTGCAAAACGTGTAGCCATCACAATTTATCAGGCTAAATATCAACAATTCATGGGAATAAGCACCTTTTCATCCTATATACACATCATAATTATCTCTCTCGTTTCCTGGTGTTATCACCATGGCAATTCTAGATAAGACCCAAGTCTCGAAAACACAGACGCACAGTGCCTTCAGAGATAGACTCGAGAAAGAAGGTGGTTTTCTGGAACCACTTTCGCTGAGATGTGGTATCATGTGTCTCAATATGTCAAATCCACCACTCATGGAGTGGGCAATGGCTAGTCAGATCACCCTGTTTCACTTGTTCGGTACTTCACAGCCATGTGATGTCAGTTGAACGCTGCCATGAAACGAACTCAAAAGCTAATCATTTGAAATGGATTGGCCAAGCATGGAAACCCAACGCTCTTGTACGTAATCCGTCTGCACTTCATAAATGGAGTTCTATAATTACCACTCCCCAAGTATAAATATATCTACGTATCCATAACCAAAGTAATCTCCAAACTATTTCACTTCATGCTCTCTGTAAAGACACATTTCGGTATCCCCAACCTGGGATACATGGACAAGGATAAGTCGAGTGAGACTGGTTATTCGAGCAACATGCTAGACTTTCCTGCGAGTAAGGAGGAAAGGGTCCTTGCGCACATTTTAGCAACTAAGTTCCACACAAAGTTGGCTATAGACTTGCGATTGGATGCTAGGCTGAATCCCACTATAAAGGATTTAGTCATCAACAAGCCAACCACTAAGAAGAAAAGGAGAAAGTGGCAGAAGAAGGAGGAATCTACGACTGAAGTGGCCGAAAGTGTTGGAGAGAATCAACTGGTCTGGTTAGACTCTTATTTAAAGGCAGAGATTGCTAAGCTGAAGTAAGTCTTCGAATAAAATAAGCATGTCTTAGTGAATTTTGAACATCCGGTAGTGGAGGTAAAGAGTACCAAAGATGATAGGCATGTTCTTAAACGACCCTTTTTCAACAGGCTAACTGTTGTCATCCTCTTTTTGTAATTTTGTAATTATTACAATTATATAAATACAGAAACGGATTTGAGACTGTTTTATTACGTGAGATCGGAAGAGGAAGAAAAGGAGAAAGTGGCAGAAGAAGGAGGAATCTACGGCTGAAGTGGCCGAAAGTGTTGGAGAGAATCAACTGGTCTGGTTAGACTCTTATTTAAAGGCAGAGATTGCTAAGCTGAAGTAAGTCTTCGAATAAAATAAGCATGTCTCAGTGAATTTTGAACATCCGGTAGTGGAGGTAAAGAGTACCAAAGATGATAGGCATGTTCTTAAACGACCCTTTTTCAACAGGCTAACTGTTGTCATCCTCTTTTTGTAATTTTGTAATTATTACAATTATATAAATACAGAAACGGATTTGAGACTGTTTTATTACAATTTCTAACTGGTAATGTTATGAATCATGTTCTCTTTTATAGTAAGTTTTTCTTGTAATCTTATATTTTATTTTCATCTGTCTAAATCAGAGGAAATTAAAGTTCGGAAGTCTTTTTAATTAATTAATGCATTGATGCAGTTGTGTGTTTCTTTTTCTTTTATTATTATGCAATTTAAACTCAAACTCATCACCTTCCAAGAGACTTCGCACACACTAAAATTTGACCTGTTCATTTATATTTAATGTGCATAGCAATATCACAAGGTAAAACACTTTTCCACGCACCTAAATCTACTGTGCAATTCTTTTTCATCGCACCGACTACTTACGCGCACTACTCTGGCGTCGTGAGCCAATACCTATTACGCATAGTTTCGATACCGTGCACTGATATTCCACATGCATTTTCATCATATGCATTCACCGTGTCAAGTTCAACATATTCCATCACGCCCAAATATCTGCACACACTACTTAATACACTGTCGCAACACAACTTATACTCATACTTATGCGTGTACCAACCAAACTCCTCTGCGTTAAGCAATACTTGCGCACCCCATGTGCACCTTGCTATGTGTGTGCTCACCGCGCAAGGTTAAATTCGGCATGTGCATGTACACATAATAATCTTTCGCGCGACACCACAATTTACCGTGCACACTGGCACGCCAACGTTTTTCTGCGCAGTGCCAAAATTTACCACACACGCCAGTACGCCAACCTTTTCCAAGGACACTCCGTGATTCCAATCCTGGTCACTTCAAAGTTACTTTTCTATGAATATTCGCTTCAACCGTACCCCTCTAGCCCATCCAAGATCAGCATTGAACTGAAGCTCTGATACCAATTTGTAACGTTCCCCTGACCAACCTCAGGACAGAGTGTGCCACTCCAGAGCAACCACTTATACTCTGACACCAGTCGGTAACATTCTCAGTAATCAACTGAGTTATGCCACCTATATTTACTCTTTTTACTACATGCAACTAGAACATATACATACAGCATTCTTGCGGAATCTTTAAAGTTAAACAACAATTTTCTTTCTGTAACATACAACTTTTATATGGAAATAAAAGTAACTAAAGATATGCAACATTTACAGGGAATTACCCATAAGCACACAAGCAATCATAATCACATATATGCTAAAATGGTAACATAGGCATGTAATTAACAAAACAACATATCATTTTATCATACAATTGGTACTTATCTTAGAAAGACTGTCACCAATTGCTTACAAACAGTCCACGAACCTCCCATCCATAGACTACATTGTTCATCACTCTCAACAGTGAGTCACCCCCGAGTTGGGACTGAACTCCACCCAAGGTAAAGGGCTCCTATCTAGGCTAAGGCTCAAGGACAACAGGAAATACTCTGTCTCAAGTGCTCACTCAACTAACAGCCTACATCCTCTCATTCCCCACATGCCTGTCCCACCCAAGGAAGTGTGCCCCTTCTCTGCTCAACAGTCCCTCGGCTACCCCACTTCCCTTCTAGGGCTT
>CBVK0100801175.1:0-10332 GCA_900067695.1 Picea abies
TCCCTTTGAGATGTGTGCCAAGCCTTGGCCTCAATGGCTGAGATTGGGGCCTCTGGACCCCACTCTCCACTATGTGGTGTGCCCCCCTTTGGACAGGGTCCCACACCCACTAGCATATAAAATTTGGCTGCAAGCCTAAGTCAGACTTAGGCTGAAATACTAATGCTGATGTGGGTCAATTTAGGTATCCGTCAGCATGCCTAGGACACACAGGCCTATGCTGAGACACCTCATGAGCTAAAAACTAACAAAACAATCACAATTTATGGCTACTTATGTCTGATGGGAGGACTAATGTGTTTTTCCAATTCAACTCTTGTACACTCACCATATTAATATAAAATATTGTTGACCGATGATATACTTGAATGAATAATGTCAGCATCCTTTTGTGCATGGTTTGACCATGGATTCAACGGCTATTTGTATCTGCAAGGTTGAGATAGACAACCACGACCTCTAATTAAGCACACATAATAATAGTTTTGTCTCTTGATTCCGCGACTATTTTTTCTCTCGGATCGGATATCCTCTTTTAGAGTTCCGGATGGAGGTTCTGTATGATTCTTTAGCTACAAATTTGATTAAAATTGTTGAACTGTAGTAATGGTTGGAATTCCACAACTATTATTTTTCTCGGATCGGATATCCTCTTTTTAGAGTTCGGGATGTATGATTCTTTAGCTACAAATTTGATTAAAATTGTTGAACTGTAGTAATGGTTGGAATTCCACAACTATTATTTTTCTCGGATCGGATATCCTCTTTTTAGAGTTCGGGATGGGGGTTCTATATGATTCTTTAGCTACAAATTTGATTAAAATTGTTGAACCGCAGCAATGGTTGGTGTGCGCAATTGACACCAATTTTGAAGACATGCCTCTCTCTCTCTCTCTACAACTTTATACTCTGTGTGCATAATCTAATATGGTATCAATATCAATGTTGGCCTCTGGGAGGTTTAAAGCCCAACCCTAGGGCATATGGGAGCAATGTTACAAGGCTCGCAAGCATGCCTTGTGAGTCCCCAATATGACTTGGCTTGGCAAACCACAAACCCTAACAATAGTAATAAACAAAGCCAAAACTTTAAAAAAGTTGAGGGAGGAAATTGCATGGTCTTATTGTGACAAGATTCCCAAAAAATTGAATCTATGGCGTAAATTTTGTAAAAAATGAGTGCAGTGGTGGCATAAATCGATTCAAATACCACATTGCTCAAACTCCCAGGCATGACATTAATCCCTGCCTAGTTGTCCCCAAAGATGTTAAGCATCAAGAAAGCTTGGCACTTGAAGCACTTGACGAGCCTAAAGCCAAGAAAGCATGAAGCACTTGACGAGCCTAAAGCCAAGAAAGCATGAATAAACGAAGAAATGGCAGTGATTGCAACCGAAGAAATGGCAGTGATTGCAACTGGGCAAACTCGTTCTACTACCTCCTTCTCACCTCCATATATAGAATCCACAATGTCAAGCCCGAGTTTCACTACCCCACAATCTCAAAGTCAAAGACAAACCCAAATGCCTCCAACTCCTACTCCTACAAATCTCAGTTGTGCAAGTGGCAATATAAACAGTTTTTTTGCTCGCGAGACACAACCCAGTTCCCAACCTAGCTTAGAGAGCACGAGTTGGAAAAAGAATGTCCATTGCCAATTTTTGGTATTACTCAACCATCCATTCCACTGTGCTAGGAGCCCTCATTGGTATGCATTCCACTGTGCTAGGAGCCCTCATTGGTATGGTATGATTGGCATTTTTGTTATTGTGGATCTGAGGCTCAAAGCCCCTACATGTGAGAGACTCGGGACTAATTTGTTAGCCATGATTATTGATGATGTTAACCTTGTGCTAGCATATTATCATAACTCCTACAGAAAGACAAGGTGCATGATCATGAGTGATAGTTGGACAAATACCAAGAAGAGGACCTAATAAATTTCCTTGTATCTTGTCCAAAGCGAACAATGTTCCTTAAATCTGTTGATGTATTAAACAAAACTAAGACTACTCAATTGTTTTGTCATCACAGGGATGAAATTGATGAGGTGTGTGAATAACATGTACAAAATGTCATTTGATAATGCAACTAATTAAATGGTTATTGTAAACCCTTTATGATTAGGCACCCCACCATATTTTGGACATCTTGTGTTGCACATTGCATAGATTCGACTCAAAAGGATATAGGTAGAACTAATTGTGTAAAGGAGGTTGTGGACAAAGCAAAAACAATAACCAAATAACTTCACAATGATACTAATCTCTTTGCCATCATGAGAACATGCACGAAAGGTGAGGAGGTAGTTCGTCCTACAATCTCTAGGTTTTTTACGAACTTTATCTCCTTGCAATTTGTCATTGCCAAAAGATTAATCTTAGGAAGATGTTTCATGGACCAAAGTGGATGGCATTGAAATATGCTAGAGCCATGGAAGGCATGGAGATCAATGCCCTTCTATTCAATCACAGTTTCTGGAAGGACTCAAAGGAGACTCTTACTATTAGTGAGCCTCTTATCAAAGTGCTCAGGGACCTGTACTTTAACTTTTGCATTTCATTTATTTCAAAATTCTTAGCCTAGAATCTATATTTGATTATAATTTCAATTTCAAATGTTATGTACTTTCAAGATAGTTGACGATGAAAAACCCGTTATGGGTTACATATAAGAGGTAATGGATCTTGCCAATGAGGCCATAAAACGCATATATGAGGCTGATGAGGGCAAATACATGCATCTTTAGGAGATTATTGATGATAGATGGGATACGTAGCTACTCTCCCGCTTACATGTTGCTAGGTACTTTTTAAACCTAGTATACTTTTATGATAAGATTGGATTTAACGTTAAGTTGCATGAAACGTGGAAATGTGTAAAGTTTCAAAAACATGAAGGCTTGAAAACGTGACCCCCCCAAAATGGGTAAGTGGGGCAAACAAGATATAAAAAACACAAAAAATATAAATATATAGTTTTTTTAAATAACACCTTATCTTGCAAGAAAATAAGAATGATACACATAAATGACATTTTAGAAGGAGACCCGTGTCTATATTAACTTCCATTGATGATTGCGTAATGCAAAATCCCATATAGCTTGGTGGCATTGACTAAGGCCAATCCCATACCCTCGTACATGATAGAATCCAATGGAAACACTACAATCTTCCCAACCCTAAAATCCTAAAAACTGTTTACTAAATTTTGAATGGGTTATGAAATTATACTTTCTCCATATGAAGTTCAATGAGGTTGGAACTACTCTCAAACATCCTAAAACAGTTATCGGTAATGTTAACAATTAAGTAAAGGATAAAAAAGGTAAGATAAAGGAGAATGTCATCTTCCACTTTAAGAATTTAAAATTGTCATTAATTACCAAGGTGACAAACTCCCCAAAGCTCAATCCCCTATCTTTGTTTTGTCTTAAACGGTCATTGGCATGCACAGGGCGATATTTTCTTATGGGTCCCACACCCCTTTCGAGCACTTATGTGCGCCTGCAAACTTCCAAAAAAGTATTGAAAACATCACTGGAAATGGTCGAAATAAATTGGAAACATTGTCGATCGTGTTGCACAGTGTTTCCAAATTTGGAAACCCCATACGGTACGACCAACAACGTTTCCAAGGCGTTTCGACGTTTCTAGGCATTTTGGGTACTAGGACATGGCCAAACTAGGCATTTCCTACAACTTAGATTTAATGAGGATGGGAAGGTTGGGAGAGAGCTTATGACATGCATAGAGAGGTTCTTTCCTAAGGAAGAAATCCAAAGTCACATCATTAGGTGGTTGCAACATTACAGATCACCATCAAAATTATTTGACTATGTCATTGCTATGAGATAGAGGACAAATATGTTGCCAAGTACCCTTGATCAATGATTTAATATGCTAAATTTATGAAAAAAAAATTTAATACAATGTTTTATCTTTTTTTCATCTTCAGTCTTTAACATTGAATCTTAAATCTTATTTTGATTCAGGTCTGCGATTGATCGGCTTCAAGCCCTTAGAGCTAGGCGAAACTGTTCTCTCTTCCTAACAAGATCGTCCTAGATGAAGATCTCACCAAATCACAGGTTGCAGAGCTCAAACACTCCAAGAAGTTGGCTATGGCAACACGACAGGTAGCGAAATGTGAAGTGATTGGGAACCTCATAGTTGTCATCTAAAACTCCTTCCCTTCTGGTTAGGAACCCTAATCTAGGTTTTCCAAATGACAAGCACGATGGGAGAGGCAACAAGGCATGGGCATCTGGACTGGTTGTGGGAACAACAATGGGTCTTTTTTGTCATCTCAGGGCTTGATGTATGATGCTCTTTGGTCATCTGACATCCTCTTCGTCACTAAGACCAGTGTTTTAAAAACTGGTGAACCGGAACCGACCAGTTTTACCGATATGATGGTTGACCGGTTCAAACCGTCCAATAAACCAAACCGACCGGCCGGTTTATGACGAAACCGGTCGGTTGGTACCAAACCGGCCGGTTTCATCATAAACTGACCGGTTTCGTCCCTAAAACCTAAACCCCCCTAAAACCTAAAACCTAAGATCCCCTAAACCTTAATTCTAGTCTATAAGACACTCTCACTCCCCTCAAGTGCCTCACACCTCTCTTATTCATCATTTGGGAGCATTTAGATGATGAGTTAGAGGTCGAGTTCGAGTCCGAGTCAGAGACAAATAATGATGTCGAAGGCGAGGATGCTCATGAGTCATGCCATTTCTACTTCTACCACTAGTGGTGATTGATCGTTGATCATGTTGATCAATGAGATAGTGACTTGTAGTCTCGACTCTTGTTAATATGTTATTTGATGTTGTAGAGGTCATTTAGAGCCTCCTTGATTATATATTTATGTTCTGATCTCTAGATATGTATTGCACTTGGTGTCGTTTTGATATGTTCATGAGCATACTCTGGATATGTTGTCTCTAATTGTCTCTAATGCTTTGGAAACATGATTAAAATCTAAAAAATAATTTTTTTCGTTAAAATTTAAATATTTTATGTATTTTTTAAAAAACCAGTTCATTGAAACCGATTCGACTAGATCATTACCGATTCTGGTTGGACCCTCGACCAGTTCTGATGCCAGTTCCGGTTTTTAAAACTATGATATCCACCAACAACTTTCTTCTAACTAAAAAATGGTATTTGAACCAACCTTCAATCCTACATCCAAAAATAACTATGTATGTCGTTAACATACTTTCTTTGACTTATCCAAATTCTCTAATCTTTGTAGTCTCGTATCACCTCAATGTCCAAACAATTTGTACTTCACCAAGATCCTTGATATCAAATTTTGAGGACAAATAATACTTCATCAATTTGATCAATCCCTTGTTGTCACCTATTAACAAAATATCATCCACATACAATATCAACACAACAAAATGAACAGACACTGATTTGAAATAAACGTAGTGATCTACATCATGATGCACAAATCCTTGTCCCAAGACATACATATCCAAATTTTGATACTATTGTCTTGGTGATTTCTTTAATCCATATAATGACTTTATTAATAAGTACACCATATCTTCTCTCCCTTCCACTTCGAATTTGTCAAGGTGCTCCATGCAGATCTCCTCATCAATATCTCCATGGAGAAAGGCAGTTTTCATACATATCTATCTAATACATATCAAGATCACATGCCACTATTATAGCTAACATCAACCTGATCAAAGTCATTTTGGCCACATCAGAGAAGGTTTCAATGTAGTCTTTACTATGACTTGGGAAAATCTTTTTTCCACCAATCAAGCCTTATATCTTTCCACATGTTCATTGTGCTTGTACTTCTTCTCATAGATCTACTTACAACCTATTCTTTTCCTCCCTGCAGGGAATTTCTCTAATTGCCATTTCTGGTAGTGTTGCAATGCCTTCATTTCTTTCTCCTTCGCAAGCTGCAAATGATAAGCCTCCTTGACTTCAAGAGCCTTTGTAATTGTTCTAGGATCTTCCCCTATTGTATTCAAGACAAGGTAATAATACCTATATAGTGAGAAATCATAGTGGTTTGGGTGTCTTCTCATCGAAGTGGATCTTCTTAGTAGCACTACATGATATGGGTGTCCTTTCTTTCATGCATCTCTTTAGTGGGTTGATCGACAAGTTGATCTTTTGCATGTTCATCTTCCTCCAATGTTCTAACTACCACTTGTTTAATTATATTTTCTACACTTTTATAGCTTGGATTGCTTCGAATCATCCTCTCAATGTGTACTTTCTTTGGTTCCAATTTCTCTGAAGATAACATTCCAACTATATTTACAGTGCCATTTAACAGGGTTACATAACATGTGCACTTTCACACCATCTCCGTAATCGATGAATATGCATTCAATTGTCTTATTGTTGAGTTTCTTCCTTTTTTTCTTTGGCATGTACATAGATGGTTTGCAAGCAATCACACAAACATGGGCTACTAACAATTTCATTCCACTTGAGGCTCCCTCTAAAGTTCTATCACCAAGTGCTATTGTAATTGATCTATATTTTAGATAGCAAGCAATAGCCACTAGCTCTCACTAGAGCCATTTATCCAAGTTTGTTTCCATCCCCATGCTTCTAACCCATGCCAATAATGTTTTATTCATTCTCTCTAAACACTAATATGTTGTGGAGTGTATAGAGTAATCTTTTGTCGAGCCATCCCATGCCCTTGATAAAGTCTCTCAAACTCCTTCAAGTAGTGCTTGCCTCCATTATCACTTCTCAATGCCTTCAACTTTCTCCTTATTGGTGTGTACTGAGTAGTCTTTTGTCAAGTTATCCCATGCTCTCAATAGAGTCTCTCAAACTCTTTCAAGCATTATTAACCTCCATTATTGCTTCTCAATGCCTTAAACTTTTTCCTTGTTTGACTTTTGACATAAGCTATGGAATTCTCGAAGATCCCAAGTACTTTGGATTTCTTCTTCATGATGTACAACCATGTCTTCCTTGATAATCCATCGATGAGGGTGAAAAAATAAAAAGAGCACCCTATAAAAACAACTTTTAAAGGCCCACAAAAATTAGTGTGTACAAAATCTAAAATTTCTTCAACTTTGTACAGGTTTAAGGCAAACATTACTCTATATTGCTTACCACAAACACAACTTTCACAACACTAAAAATAAGAAATGTTCATATTTTCTAGTCCTTCAACAATCCCTTTGGTGCTCATGTGTAGTACGCTTTGTTGGATTAGATGCCCCTTCCATCGATGCCAAAGCATAACATTGTTGACTGAATGTTGCTTATTGCATTCATCAGTTTTCATTGCAATACTACTATGTATGACATGAGTGGTTGCATCCAATTTATATAGGGTTCCCATGACCTACCTTTGGCCACAATGAAGGAACCTTAAACCATTTTTCTCTTGTCATGTATGAAATGAACAATCACTCCCGTATCAAACAAGAGAGAAGGTTTCTTGTAAAACCTAGGATATGAATCACATCAAAGATCCTTGTTATTCTTCCATATTTAAACCAACACCTTCACAACTAACAACCTAGTAGCTTCGATCAATGTTTCCCAATAAAAATTTTCCTCCATCATAGTCTTCATAACATGACAACCAATCTCTACAAAGCATTGGGGGAAATGAGGCTCCATAGTCTACTAACCAAGACTCATCATGTGTCAACAAGCACAAAGTTGTCATGTGCATATTACCTTCACTTTCATGTCCATTGGGCATTGCTATAGTAGGTTCATTCTTCTCATTAGAATCCTCCAATTTACATTGCCATAAAATACACAATAAAAAGATCCAAGCATTGCCATAAAATACATGTTTGAAGATAAGATTCCACACTCATAAATAACTAGCATGAACTAATTACAACTAGAGATTCCAAAGGAAATCATTATCTGTAGTGTAGAGTGCAAAGAAAGTGATCGGCATGTATCAGGCTTACAATTTGCACTATTAGTGGTGCCTCTTAAAGGCACACCTACATCAACATTTATGTACATGAAAATAAATAACTTTCCCCCCTTTAGAAAATACATCTTATATTTCATTTTTTAAATGAAGAATACAACAATGAATATACATCATCGAGAGAAGGGGAAGATAATAACGATCATGGCAGAGAGAGATATGAAGTCCAACTCCCAATCCAATATCTTCATTGATGTAAGTCAACATCTAGACCAATAAAACTTCAATGTATATATCGGAAGTGTCATGTGTTGAGTTTAGTTGATTGTCATAAAAGAACATTACAGGTCTCAGTGGCTTCTCCTAAATTGCAAAAGGAACAAGCCTATGATGTCTTCATTGGTGGTCACCATTACTGTCCACTACATTTTGATTACCCAAATTTGTTCATTGAGCTAGGTGTTACCTTAAGGCTAGACCTCCACATCGGATCAAATGACACACCTCCATTGAGGGCCAAACACTTTCCACAAACTTAATCAAGAGTTCAAAGAATTTAATCTCTTTGTTTCTTCAACACCACTTCGCTCTTGTTTGATAGTCCTCCATACACCAATTATATGTATCATAGTTCCACAATTAAGGCTAGGATACAATATTCTCTCAATTGTTAGGGTTTTTAGTGTCATGCTTTATGGGTTTTTTTGGCATATGGTTGTTATCTACGTGATTTCCATAATTGCAAGATATTATATTGTAACGACACATCGCTATGATGAGATTTTTCCCCACATTCTTACTATCCTTCTCCTTCTCTTCTTTTGTTAGGAATTTAGAGGCTTATTCTATACTATGTTACCAACAATAACAAATGTGATCCGATACTTAGTACAAAGGAATTGCCTAACACCTCTTCTTGTATCCTCTATGTGCATTCATCATACTTCTTTAATACCGTAAGCATTATGTGTTTGTTCTCTTCTTTCATTAAAACAAAGGTAAATAATTGTACATCAAGATTTTGATTAACTAGTATACTCATCTCATATGAAAAAGGTAGTTACAAAAACTATCGTTACATTTGCATTTATATCTATTAACAAAATCCTCCTTTCATTATTGTGTGGATGCTTAGAAACTCTCAACATACGAGTGTTGCTTCCTCAAATTAAGTGCTAAATGGAATGCCACTATAAGCAATGAAATGTGTATATGTAACATTTATACATGATGCACGATGTTATTAAAATATAGGTTATTAGGTTGGTTTGACTAATTTCAAAGAGGATAAACTAGAAGGAAAAGAAAAATGTTATCTTTTGAGGTGACTCCAAAAGTGTTTTTATCTTTTTATGAGAGTGTTAGGTTTCTTAGCCCCTTGTCTTACTTTCCTAGTCCCTTGATGATGTTTTATGGACATATGGATGGCTTAGTTTGGGTGTATGGTTTACCCTGGTTAGAGTGCTAGCATATCATCCTTACCTAGGAGGTTGTTACCTTGATTAGCATGATGTCAACTAATTGGGTGCACACAATGGGGTAGTTGGATCCTTTATCAGGGGAGGTACCTACCTAGGAGGAGGATCCCTAGGTACTTGGAGGAAGGGACTTATCTTTAGGAGCTTAGGACCATGTGATATACACCTTGGAGGTTGGACACACTTGAGGATGCTTGGGTTAAGGGGTATACTACATGGATGTTGGTGATGGATCCAGACACATATGTTGAGGAGAACCATTGGAGATTAGTAATCACATTGGCGCATATGCGAGTAGTATTGAGCACAACATAGTTACCTACTTGATGAGAACCCTCCAGAGTTCCCGTTTTTTAGAGGTCACATTTAATCAATATTTTTACCCCCATTTTGAAAAGTGGTGCTATTGGTAGTGCCCCTTTTTTTCAGGGTTAAAATTACCACCTTTTACAACCACAAATTTAACAACCTTGTAATGTTATTTTAAAATCATCCCCACAATCTCCCCAGATAGGGTGTAATTCTTGACATCATGATCATCAACCCGATGGGAGGAAGCCTTGTCACCTGGTGGCTTGAGCTTCTAAAAGGGTGTGTGGAGGGTGTCTCCTATTTAATCCCTGGTCTGAACACTACATGCAATTCAATTATGGAGCATGAAAAGATGAGGCTGCAGTTAGTTTACGGTACTATGAAGGGGATGAGATTTTGATGCACTTGCACTCCAGTCATCATGGAAATTAATATGTACCACATGATATGTCATCCCGAAGTGACCTCTTCGCAGGCAGAAAAATGACCTCTTAATACAAGATCAACCTTGGTTCACAATTTCATTTGAATTTGTCGGTTTTGGTTTGGGAAACTAGCAATCTCCCATTTCAATGTTGTTGGTATCCTTCTTAGCTCCATGATGTGTGATGCAGACCCCCGACCCTCAGGCCAA
>CBVK0100801196.1:0-14576 GCA_900067695.1 Picea abies
ACTTGTCTTCTAGGGTTATGTCCAATGCTTTAGGGTTTATTCTTGCTTTCCAGAATATTCTATTCTTGTCAAGGTTACATGTGGAGGTTTAATACCACCTGCAGCTACCTTAATATCAACATACTCAAAATCAAATCCATTGGAACTTGTACACACAAACCTCTATGGGCCAGCAAGAACACAAACTTTAAAAGGGGAGAGTTATTTTATGTTGTTTATTGATGATTACACAAGAATGACATTGGTTACATTTCTTAAAGAAAAATATGAAACATTTGAGAAGTTTAAGGCTTTCAAATCCCTATTTGAAACTGAGACTAATTTAAAAATCAAGTGATTAAGATCAAACAAAGGAGGTGATTTTACCTCTTATGAATTTGATGAATTCTGTGAGAATCGTGGAATCAAGAGACATTTTTTGAAAGCAAGGACTCCATGGCAAAATGGAGTTGTATAAAGAAAGAACAAAAATGTACAAGAAATGGCTAAAACAATGTTACATGAATCCAAACTACCAGACACCTTTTGGAGAGAAGCAGTCAACACAAAAGTATACATTTTGAATAGAGCACAAATTAGAGTGAAAAATAGCAAGACGCCTTATGAATTACGGAAAGGTATACCAACTACAGTCAAATAATTCAAAGTATTTTGGAGCAAGTGTTATATAAATATAAATGAAGATAATTTAGGAAATTTTGATTCCAAAACAGATGAAGGTATATTTAATGGATATGCATCTGGAAGCAAGGCCTACAAATGCTACAACAAAAGACTAAAATATTGCGCAAGGTTGTAGATAGTATTGAGGTAAGAGTGGATGAAGCAATACCTCAAAAAGAAAATTCATAAAAAAATGAAGATCCAGAGGAGACAATCTACAAAGAATGAGAAGAGGAAGAAGAAAAGAGAGAACAAGAAGAAATAGAATTCCAAGATTCAAAGACACCATCGAAATTTTTTCAAAAGAATCATCCAGAAAATCAGATTCTTAGTTATATAGATACATGAGTTTAGACTAGAAGAAGATTGAACTTTTCTTTGCTATCTAAAATAGAGACCAAAAACTTTGCACAAGCTAGTGAAGATAAGCATTGGATTAATGCTATGAAAGAAGAACTAAATCAGAATGAGAAGAATGAGACATGAGAAATTGTGCCAGACCAAAAGACAAGAATGTGATTGGCACCAAATGGTTCTTCATAAACAAATTGGATGAAGATACACAAATAATAAGAAATGAAGCAAGATTGTTTTGTCAAGGGTATGCTCAAGTTGAGGGTATTGACTTTGAAGAAACATTTTCTCCAGTTGCAAGATTAGAAGCAATCATAATTTTTTAGAAGCAATCATAAGTCTATCAAATGGATGTCAAGTCAGCCTTTCTAAAGGGAAATTTAGAAAAATAAGTGTATATTGAACAGCCAAAAGGATTTTGATTGTCAAAAAACAAAGATCATGTATGCAGACTGAAGAAAGCACTTTATGGACTAAAGCAAGCTCCCAAAGCTTGGTATTCAATACGTGACAAATACCTAAAACAACAAGGTTTCAAAAGAGGAGTTGTGGAAAGCAATATTTACATCAAAACAAGCAATGAAAATATGTTAATTATTGTGGTTTATGTGGATGATATCATATTTGGAAGCAATGATGATAGAATGAGCCAAAATTTGGAGAAAAATGCAAAAATAATTTCAGATGTTCTTGCTTGGAGAATTGTCATTCTTTCTAAGGTTTCAAATTTCTCAATCTAGCAAAGGCATATTCATTTATCAGACCAAATCTCAAGGAAATGTTGAAGAAATTTGGAATGGAAGATTGTGCACCTATCAGTACACCCATGATCACAGGATGTAAGTTGAGCAAAGATGATGAATCTACAAAATCCAAATCAAACATTGTACAAGTCAATGATTGACATCCTACTATGTGTGACAGCATCAAGGCTAGACATCATGCAAGCAGTAGGATTGGTTGCAAGATTTACATATACACCAAAGGAGACACATGCACAAGAAGTAAAAAGAATATTCAGATATATGAATGGCACATTGGAATTTGGTTTGTGGTATTCAAGAAGTAAGGACTTCACTCTAATAGCATATACAGATGCAGATTGCTAAGGAAGTATTAATGACAAGAAAAGTACCAGTGGAGGAGGATTATTTCTAGCAATTGTCTAGTATGATGGTTGATCAAGAAGCAAACTTCAATCTCTCTATCCATAGCAGAAGCTAAATATATTGCAGCAACAACATGTTGCACACAAAGTTCTCTGGATGAATAAAAAACTGAAGGATATCAAGGTAGAATATTATCAGCAAATCTCAATCATCTATGACAACACAAGTGCAATCAACATTTCAAAGAATCATGGTATGCACTCAAAGATGAAGCATATTCCCATCACGTACCACTTCTTAAGAGAACATGTAGCTGAGCAAAGTGTCAAGCTAGAATACATTGCCACCAAAGAATAGATTGTGGGTATTTGTACCAAACCCCTTCCCAAAGACACATTTGAATATCTCATACAGAATATGAGAGTGATATCCCTCTCATATCATTAGTAAAGGGAAGCACAAGCTCGGGGGAAGAAACCCTTTGCCATTGATATCAAAGGGGGAGAAGTTGCAGACAGAGGAATAATTGCAGACACGAGGAGAGTTGCAGATAGGGGAAGTATTACATACTTGACTAAGGTTGCCATCAATGACAAAGGGGGAGATTGTTGGAAATATTTATGTCTTTTATGTCAAAGATAAGGGGACACTACAGATTTCCAAGATAAATATTGCAATCGAGATTGTTGGAAATATTGTTTTTGGATTTTTTGTGCTTAGTTTGGATACCCTATATTTGAAGGCCTTTTTACTATGAATACCTAGCTCAAATGGGAGCATAGGATATATGGTTGAAAATATTATTATGAGACCTTTCCAACTGTACATGGAACTCCCTCTAAATCCTTAGGAATGAGGAGATATGAAATATTATGTCAGGTCATCCCAGCTAGAAAGTACAGGTCGGTGCATCCATTTTTTACAAGTCGGCCCCATAAGTGAACACAAAAACACTATAAATACAAGATAGATGTGCACATTTGAAGTGTATCCAAGCAAGAATAACAAGTACAAGTGTGAAAAAGAGATATGAGTTTTCCAAGAGGAGTTGGGGAGTACTGTTGGGGTCTAGACAATGCGCAAAAGGAGTTTTCTTGGAGTTTTAAGGGTGCATTATGAAGGACTAAGGTCTATGATGCTATAAAGTGTGTTATTTTGAGGTTGAGATGTTGCAGTCTAAAATTATATTCTGGTAATGATGTTATGAGGTTCTCTAGGGCATGAAGGCTAAATATAACTATGGTTTGAAGCTATACATAGGGTATGAAGCAAGGAGAGGTGTTGGAGCATGAAATTTAACAGTATGATGATGTTGTGAAATGCATGAGGTATGAAACATGTAGGTGAAGTCAAAATTACTATGTTTATGAAGATATTAGAATGGTACATATACAAGTCTTACTGAGTCGATACTCACTTGAGGGGATTGGTGTCTCTAGTAGGTTGGTGCTTACACAATATCTTGTTGAGTTGGTGCTCAGCTGAAGAGATTGGTGTCTCTAGTATGTTGGTGCCTACAAGCTTTGTAATAGTAGGTTGGTTCCTATAGAGATTTATAAAGATAATTTTTTGTGGTTTTCTCCCACAAGGGTTTCCAAATTAAACTTTGTGTACTGTGATTTGAGTTTACATTCATTTATTGTTTTAAAGTTAATGAATTTATTGATGAATTCTCATTTAAATTAAAAAGTATCTTATATTGATTCACCCCCCCTCTCAGTATAAGCATAATTTCAACACCATCATAGCTAGGGAAAGGAGGTATCATCCCCATTGATGGCACTAAGATCTCTCTACTTTACACTTTTATTGGTTTATCTTTATGTAAGTATATTAGTGTTTATTTGGTTAAACATATACACACATATGTGTGTGTAGACAGAGAGAGAGAGAGAGTAAACACATGTATATGTATGAATGAATGTATATATGTATTACGACTAGGGTAAAGATGAATTATGGGGAGAAATTGGTGGATTACACCTTTAATCCATATGAAGGCGAGAATGTGTGTGTAGTACATCTTGATTGGGCCTAACAGTTGAGAGCATGGTTTTCTCCTTAGAGGTCACATGTTCAATTCTAGAGGGGGATAGGGTATGTACACGTGAGAAAGTTGTTGTTTGTGGATATTAGTGTGGGGCTGAAAAAGTACCATCACTCTCATTCTCACTTACAAGATAGATATTGTGATGAATTGTACTTCCCAGTCAGACAACAATGCCCAAAACGTTTGTCGCAAAACACACACACACATGTATGTATGTATGTATGTATTAATTACGACTGGGATCAAGATAGAGTCTAAGGAGAAACAATTGATGGATTATATTATTGATCCATATGAAGGAGAGAATGTCTTCATTTCCAATACTATCTTCTATCAAAAGATGATGTGGGAAAAACCTTGAAGACATACCTAGTTAGAGTTGATGAAAGGGTTGTTTCTCTGAGCAATAAGGTTTTGGCGAGAGGTTTAAACTGAGAGGAAGAGATCAAGGGTTTAGGTTTCACGGGTAATAGATTAGATATGGAATATTTGAGTGAAAATGGGAAAGCAAAAGGTTATGATGTGGGGAAACCTAAAGTTAATTTGGTGAAGAATAATCGAAGGCACGTTAAGAAAAGAAAGGATCTAGTTAAAATGGTAGTTGGGGAGGACGTTTATAGGAAACAAATTATGGAGTTCCCAAGGAAAGGATTTGACAGGAAGGTTTATGGGAGGTAGATGTGGAGAGAACCCTTAATGATTTGCTTTAAAAAAATTGGTATCCTTTTCTCAGGTATGCATTGAAATTTCATCTAATGCTAAGAAGCCATTGGTATGGGGGGTCGACAATTTTTCCATTGAAAAAATGGTCTATTTGTTTTGATATGAGGTCAGAAGCTACTACTAAGTAGCTAATTGGGGTGAAATTTCTAAGTCTTCCCCTAGAGCTTTGGTTTGATAAGATTCTAAGGGTTAAAAGGGACTATCTGGATTGGACTATTGGTATTGATGAATCTTACAAAAATAGTGTATATAGGATTGTAGCATGTATTTTGGTGGAATCGGACATAAAAGAGGGGCTAACAAAATGTATTGATATTGAAATGGGGAAGATGACACATGCAAATTTTGAATTATGTAAAAATTTTATTTCAATGTGTTAGGTGCCATGTGTATGGGCATATTTTGGAAGAGTTTTTGCAAATCTTCACATGAAAATTTTGGAAAAATAAGGAAAATGAAAAGACTAGTGAGAGGAAGGATTTGGGAATTCCAAATTCAAGGAAAGTGGGAATAAAGAAAATCCTTTGCATGCAAGTGATCTAAACCCATATAAGTTTTGATTAATCGGTTGTGGAATTCAATGAAGCAAAGATCATCACACACTCTTAGGAGGTTCACACAAATGAATTACAATTCTCCCCATGTAGATACATGAAGAGCATATCAATTTCATACAAGGGCCATATGTGATGCAGATAGAGGAAAAGTTTCTACTAATCAAGGATAATTTTGATAAGTCAAAATATCATAAAACGAAGTGTCCAATTAATTCAAAAATGGACACGTGTATTTTCCTAGCACTCTTAACAATGGTGTTTTCATTTCAAGGATTTTATTTTATTATTTTATTATTTTGATAGAGGGGTACCTACTAGCAAGCTAGTTTTCAAGCACCCTAATGTCTTTGTTTTCCTTGTATTGAAGACAGGGGATCCCTCAGCATTCAACTATTTTGAGCTTCCTCGTAGTTGTATAGTGCTAGAGATTGCAGCTATACTTGAAATCTTTCATGAATGGTAGCTTCTTATTCAAACCATGATGAAGGAATTCCTAAACTTTCATGACCCTTGGTCTTCCATATCAACAAAATAAGGAAAATTGCATTGTCTTTATAGAGGTATTCATTTTTTTCCTTAATTTTTAACCCTATAAATATCCACCCAAACTCTCTTTTCTAGAAAACTCAAGCAACAAAATCCACAGTTTATTTTTAGAAATTTTATACACAATTTATCTCTAGAAAACTCAAGCAACAAAATGCACGGTTTATTTCTAGAAATTTTATACATCGTTTATCTCTAGAAAACTCAAGCAACAAAATGCATAGCTGTCATTAAGATAAAATTGACATATTTTTTTCTCAATAGCAGAAGACATTAGGTCTTCTTAAAGACTTCTTATGCAGCAATGTCCCCATCATATTTGATAAATACCATTGATGAATAAAGTTGATGAATACTTTACTTCTATAGCATGTTATACTTTGCTTCTGCAACATTATTTCTTGATTTAATTCCCATAACCAACTCTTCATTTTCCATGTGCTTTGTCCATTTGCACTTTATGGAAAATATTCATTTTGTTGGTTCAGTAGCTTGAACAATTTTGCATCAAACTCTTAGAAACTTGTACTACAAACATTGTTATTTTAAGGACTCAAGAATGTATGGTTTTTCATTTTTTGGATTCCTTGGTGACTTATCTTTTCCATAAAAACTCAAAAAAAGTTTTGGTAGTCACTCCTTTGTGGATAAGTTAATGTAGTTGATATTTTAGTGACCTATAAAAAGCTATCACTTGTTTTGCAATATATGGTGAGATTATAGAAAAAGAGATATGTGATTGACTTTCTTCTCCTAATAAACATCAAAAAATGATTGTAAACAGTTTATATAAAATAGATCTAAAAATGAGGCATTAACTAGTTATCATTTTTAACTTGTTGGGTGGTAGCTATCTTAGACTATCCAACAATGTTTTTATGATAAAAATTTTATATGGTATCACATTGGATTGGTTCAAAAGGAAAATTGCAATAGATTCCTAGGATATCTCTAGTAGAAATAGTTTTTTAAAGTGTGTTCAATAACTATGTCAAATCTTCTTAGAAACAATTATAGAGTTGTTTTGAATTTCCATCTTGGACGAATGGTTACATTTGTAGACATAATTATTTCATCATATGTTGGAATGAAATGATTCCAATGGGAGATAAAAGTATATCCATAGACCTATTTCTATATGTTGGAATAAAATGATTCCAATGGGAGATAAAAGTATATCCATAGACCTATCTCCACTAGAAATATAGGTTGTAAATATACTTTAAATTGATATCTTAAGTCCACTAAGAAACAACGTACATAATAGAGTTGTTTACAGTTTCCAGCCGATAATTAATTACCTTTTTGGATGCAACTCTTTTGTCCAATTTTGGATTGACATGATTCTAGTGGGAGATGAAAGTAAACTCATAGACCTATATCAACTAGAAACAAGTTTCAAAAACACTTTGAATTGATATATTAAATATGTTGATGAATAGTCAAGGATGCAGATTTTTTCGTAGTGTAGATTTTGGGGACAAGCAGTCACTATTTCAGGCATAACTTTTTTGTATGATATCAAAACGAAATTATTCAAATTGACTCAAAAATAGACTTTGAGGACCGTATGCTAGAGAAACGGGTTTTGATATTGTCTCCATTTGGTTCCTTAAATTATAATTGTTCTTGTTGTGTTGTTAGCAAATTCCTCAATTCAAAAAGTTGTGGAAAGCATTGGGCTTAATTTTCTAAGGAAGTGCAAAGGATGTGATTTTTAGGAAAGCTAGGAAGTATCCATATGATTCCAAATTATTCTCTAAACCAACAAAATAGAAATGAATATCTAATAGAAAATGAAATTATTCTCTAAACCAACAAAATAGAAAAGTATCTCATGCTAATTTATAAATGCAGCCTAATATATCTATAAAAAAATAGAAATTCACTACCTAACCTCATGTGAAGAATATATTGTAGCCTTTAATACTTCTTTTTAAGATAATTTTGGTATAAGGTTTTCAATCTCCCCTGTAGAATTCAATCTAGGCTAGGTCATTCCTCTGAGGTTGAATTTGTTATAAGTGATTTATGCACAATGTTAGAGTTGTCACAAGCTACAAAACCCACTTATTGGCACCATTTCACATGTTATTGGAATTGGTGCAAACTCAACATTGAGTCATAATTTTGAGGAGTTTCCAAGAGGTCATGTTGGTCTCTATTTTGTCGAGGGGGCAACAATGCTTCTTCTTGATATTGTGGCCAGTCTTGTTGAGCTCTCCAAGATTACCAAGGAAATGGAGGATACCAAGTTGTGGTAAGAACATGGTTCATTTGATTACCCCGTAAATGATTGAAATATTGAGGATTTTCATGGACTTCCTTTGGGGTGATTGATGTGACTACCATGTTCTCCTATGGTTGATGAAACATACTTATTCCTCACTCTCCTCTACTTATGTAGTGTTGCTTCCAATATTAATGCAACCAACAACACTCTAAACATTGATATATTAATTTACAATGCACTAATATTTCAACCAAATAGTCTTTTAAGGACAGTGTTGTTATACAAGGTATTGACTGGAGGCTTGCGAAGTAGTTGGCATGAATGTATGATTAACGTAATGGAGACAGTTTGTTGACAACAAACGATTTGCATGGCATGTTTTATAACTATCACATATATGCTAAAACATGACAACACATATGATTCCTCATCAATCTAAAATTCAACAACTATGGAAGCAACAAATGACTCCTCAACAAACTAGTGTTTAGCAACATAAGGTAACAACAAAAGATTCCACATCAACTAAATGTAGAATCATTATATAGCAATAGATAGCTACATTCATCTTGTTGAAAAATACTAGAAAAACACTTAGTCAATAACAAGATTTCAACCTCCAATAGCATTCACCAATAATGCATGTTAGCACAAGAATTCAACTGGAACTATGAGTAGAAATACAAAATGACTAAGATCTGAAAAATATAGTAGTATAAATAACAATTAACAGTAGACAAACTATCACCACATTTGACACTAGATATCTGGGCAATGCCCCTGGAAAAACCCTAAAAGGAAAACCAGCCAAGGAGAGATCTTTCTTATTGAGCTCGTGAAGGAAAATACTCTGAAATTACAACAGTTCTTTTCATCCTCCTAAATCATTGTACTTATCTCAAATACACAGCCCAAACTCCTAAAAATATGTGTCAAACTAACACCTCGATTTTTGTGTAGCAAGAACAGTGAAATTGCATGACCCCTCTTGTACGGCCTGTCACCCTTTAACTGTTGTAATAGTACCCTCGAAAACAGCACCTATCTTTTGTACTTTGTAGTACATACAGTATTGATTTACAGCAGCAAGGTGCCTTGAAATCCATGCAACTCTATCTCAAAATCTATGCCCAAAGTGCCTTGATTTCAATGCCAAAGTAAGTTGTATGACACTATCATTAATCATTGTACGATATGCATGAAGGTTTTGTTGTATGCGTTGATTTAATGTTGAGATTACTCCTTAGGATGCGTGCCCTCTCTTCCTTGAGATATGTGCCCCTTCACTTGATGTTTTTCTCCTTTCTCCTTGAGCTCAATCTCTCTTGGTATTTCTTGGAATGTCTCTTCACATTCCCGCTCAAGCTCTCCTTGAAATGTGCCCCATCTCCCTCAAATGGTGTCTTTATTCACTAATTAATGAGTAACTTCCCTAACCCTAGATAGCCAAAGAGATAGATGGTCAAGATTAGATCTTTCCCTCTTCAGATCAACGATCATGACTTAATCTTCCATGGAGTTCACTTAAATCACTTGAGCGGCCCACATTTTATAAAGTCACTTTTACTCATTAAATAAAAAGGACCCAACATAACTTTATAAAATCACTTTACAAATTCAAGCCACTAGAGAGAGACATTTGCTCGATCACTTCTACATGTTGGGAACCTCCAATGTAGAAGTACCTCCGAGCTAAAAAAACTAACACTCCCTCCTATCAAGGGAGGTACTTTTGGAACCTCCACCGGAATATTTCTCCAACCCCATCATCTCATCTATTGTTGTAGTTGCTCCCTCAGAACTAGAAGCCTCTACTCCCTCTAAACCGAAAGCCACTGCTGCTATATGCACTGAATTCTCATCTGAAAACCTATCAATCCAAGACATGATCCTAGGAGTCTCCTCACTCTTTTGAGCATCCAATTGTGTCATCTCATACCAATTGATTCCTCTGAGAGTGTTGGAAGAAGACTGAGTCCCCGGTATCAACTCACTCCCCCAAGCAACCCGCTCACTCTCTGACACTGACATGGATTATGAATCCAAGAATCCATTGGATCCAACCACAGGTTATTCCAATAACCTCTAAAACCTCTCATATTGGACACCAAGCAATATTGTTGTGTCTAGAGTAGCTCCCTATGGATATCGAAACACCAATCCACAGAAGAACACAACTCCACATCCATCAACCTCCAAAGCTGACACTAAGAGTAAATTTATTGGCATCTCTAGAACAAACAACACCTCAACCAACTCCAGAAAACCTTCTAACTCCAACTGGAATCTCATGCATCAAACCCCTTTCACTGCATATCTGGTGCTAGCCCCACAACCCACATAGCAATCTGAGTCTATCTCTGAAAAACTGAGGAACACAGACCTCATTCTCATCGTATGTGGAGATGCACCATTGTCCACAATCCACACTCCGACGTCCCAAACTCTGCACTACCACTGCCTGAAAAACCAATCATCAGAGAAAATTCCCTCTCGAACGTCTTAGTAAACTCAGCAACCTCAGTTGAAGCTGATACCTCTGGCTCCCTCTTCTTCTTCTTCTTCGAACTAGTGTAGTGGTCAATCTTGTGACATGCAAATCATTTCACTTTGTTCGTGTCCTTCTTCATGTCTTTGCTCTTTCCCACAAGAGCAACATTTTGCTCGTTTGCACCACCCTCTGCCTTCTCTTGATCTGTACTTTGAGACCCCTTCTGGATATCCTCTTGAGTAAAGTCATCCCATAGTCTTCTCCAATATAGGAGCTTCTCTCTCCCCACCACACACTTCATGAAAACATCCCACTCTTTTGTGAAGCCCTCTAGGGATATGCGCACCAACTCTGAGTCTGGAATAATCTCCCCTACAATTGCCAACTCATCCTTCACCTGTCTAAGCCGAGTGAGATAGGAGGCAACACTCTCTCCCTTGGCCATCTTAGTGCTGTGAAGCTTGTCCCTTAGGTCCATCTTCCTGTTCTTGTACAAGCCTTTCAGTGCATCCCATATCTCCTTGGCTGTCAACTTCTTAGCCAAATGTGGAATCAGGTTGTCTCTCACTCCATCCAAGATTATCCTTTGCGCCCTTGCTTCCTTCACCTCATGAAGGTCTAGGGCAATGGGATTTGATGAAGGCACTATCACTGTGGTACTCGCAAACGCCCACAACTTGTTCTCCCTGAGAACAGCTGCAATCCTTACCTTCCACTGCAGGTAGTTGGAGATCCCCTCCAACCTATCCTCATACCTGAGACTGGAAGTCATCCTTGTCCAATTGACAAAGACCCTCTTTCCCTTCTTCTTCCAAGCAAAAACCCTTGCAAATCACTGTTATCCAAGTGTCATAATCTGACCACTAAACTTCAGAGCCCAAGCTCTGATACCATGTTGAAAATACTAGACAAACACTTAGTTAACAATAAGATTTCAACCTCCAATAGTCATTCACCAATAATGCAAGTTAACACATGCATATAACTGGAATTGTGAGCAGAAATACAAAAGACTAAGCAATTTGAAAATCAGCAGCGGAAATAAATGAACAATAGAAAACATTCATTCACACATTTAACACAAATTTCTGGGCAATGCCACTGGAAAAATGCCGAAGGAAAAACTAGCCAAGGAGAGATTCTTTTATTGAGCTCACAGGAAATATTTCTGAGTTTACAACAACAATATTTTCAGCATTAAATATGACTGTACTTATCTCACAAACCTGCCCAACACCACCTCGGTTTTTGTGCCAATCTTGCTGTCTCGTTTTCTGTGCCTGTACGGCCGATGCCTTGATTTCTGTGTGCATATTTGTTGTATAGTACAATACCCTGCTGTATGGATTTTCCAACAATAAAAACATCTAGAAAAACATGCCAAGACCTGCCTTGATTTCTGTGCACTTACTCATGCTGTACGACCATCAATAAATGCTGTACGACCTTCCTTTAGTAGCTGTACGGACTGTTCATAAATGCTGAACCTTTCCTTGGGATGCATGCCCTCTCTTTCCCTTGAGATATGCGCCCCACTCTTGCTGTCCCTCTTTCCTTTCAACTCAATCTCTCTTGGAAAGTGTGCCTCTTCACATTCCTCAACCTCTCCTTGAAAAGTGTGCCCCATTTCTCTCACAAGCTCTTTTTATTTATTCATTAATGAGTAACTACCCTAACCCTAGCTCTCCAAGGAGATAGACGATCAAGATTAGATCTTGCCCTCTTGAGATCAACGGTCGTGACATAATCTTTCATTGAGTTCTCATTTAAATCACTTGTGACCCAAACTTTATAAAAAGTCACTTTTACTCATTAAATAATAAAAGACCCCACTTGACTCTATAAAATCAGACTATAAAGTCAAGTCACTAGAGAGAGACATTTGCTCGGTCACTTTTGCATGCTGGGCACTGCCAGTGCAGAAGTACTTCTGAGCTACAAAAACTAACACTGGTGACCTCAAGGGATTAAAGTGGCAAGTATAGTAGCCAAGCCTACCGCCCCCTCTTGATCACCGAAAGATTGGTCTAGGTCAAGGTAGTAGAAGAGGTATGAAGTTGTTTGAGTACCTGCCCTGAACAAGAACACTTTACAACATATATATGATTATTTCCAAGTCCAAACATGCAATAAATACCCGTCTGAGACACTAGACAAGTTGCAATGGTTGTTATAAATTTCCAACAGATTAAAGTGTTATTTAGATGGCTGTAGCAAACCTTTTACAACAACAAGAAGTAATTCAATGTGTTTGCCAATGTTAGTGTTAGTTAAATTAGTACAGAGCTTGAGAGAGTTGAAAGAGAGTGTTTGTCAATCAGTTCACCAAGAGAATAGATTCTTAGATCAATGCCTTTTAGGGTATGGAGTCTTATAACAACAAATGCAACTAAGCTTGAAGATTGATCTAATTGCAACCAAGAGGTAGGATTCAAACCCTAAGGTGAAAACACATTTGGGCCTTAGGCTTTCAATCTTGAGGAGAAGGATTTCTAGGGTGCAAGCACATTTGGGCCCTAGAAATTGTTCCTCTCATCTTGTAGCTTCAATTAAGTCAAAGATCAAAGTCTAGGGCTAAAATCCTAAAGTGCTAGCACTTTAGGGCTTTAGGGTTCTAACCCTAGCAAGGACTCTTTCACAAATTTTGGACAAAAATCACCTTGTGAGAGGAAGCACTTATGTTCCTCTCTTAGGGTTTCACCAAGCAAGACGTCTAGCATAAAATAACAAATTTACCATGAAACATTAATAGCATAAGAATAAATTGCAGAAAATTCACTTACTTCATCTAAGAAACCATGAGATTAAACCCTAACTGCAGAAATTCCCATCCAAAATCAACAAAAACCATCCACAAGTGACCTTCCAAGCATATTGCATAAGTTGAGACGAGCTAGTAATCCTTAGAGGGTGAAAATTTCAGAAGTACTCTCACAAATTGTGAGAAGTTATGATGATAAAATCAAAAGTGAGGGTGGCCTTATATGAGGCCACCGTATACATTTGTCCACATAAATTTGTCAACAACATAATTCAAGTGGGGCTGACCTCTTTATTTTCCTCTAACATAATGCCAAAATACAAAAATATGTCACAAAACTGTGACGTTATGCTCTAGAAGGGTGACGTCAAGCTAGGAGAGGGTAATGTCATGCCTCCAAAGGCCAAGTGGCATCCTCCGAGGGTGAAAGAGTGTGAAGTGAGGTGTCTCCTCACCCAAATCCTTGCCAATCATCTCCGGTACCCATCCATCTATCAAAACCCTAGCCAAGAAGATGATGTAAAGGGATAGAAGGTGACGTCAAGGGCCTCCAAAGGCCATGTACAAGGCTGAGAGGGCTGCAATCATGCCTCCAAGTGATGTCAAAACACCTGCTACTGCAACGTCATCCATCCTTTGTGCACAAAATCCCTGGGGTACTTTGCCCAGCTAGTGGGGCTTCTAGCCCATATGTGTGGCATGATGACCAAAATTGCTCAAACCAAGCCCATCTGTCCATTGTCCAAGGTCCTGAGAATGTGAGAGCCATTGTTTGAGGGTGGTGAGTGACTGGATGACCTACTGCTCTCCGTCACACGTGCCAAAGTCGTGTAATAAAGGAACAACATCCTAGGTACAAGTTTAGGGTGTCCCTCAAGAACTGCCAAAATCACGATTTTTTTCATTGCTTCAATTTTTTGAAAACCAAAAATTGTGATTTTTTGAAAAATTCGGGAAAAACTCGGAAAAAATTGGAAAAAATCGGAAAAAAATTGCTAGGTACGCCCAGGCCACGGGATAAAAAGCTCGATTTGGGTTTTTTTGGCTCATTGTGTTTTGCATTTTGTGTGGAGCAGCAAGGGAAGAGGT
>CBVK0100801197.1:0-21799 GCA_900067695.1 Picea abies
TTTTTTTTTTTTTTGTGTTTTTTTGCCCTAGGTCCATTCCCATAGCACTAAGCAAACATGCCTAGGGCCTTGGGTCCACTGTGAGAGTATGGTGAACCTCAAGATGGAACAAACCAGAATTCTTTATATTGCAAATTATGTAGGGCACATATGACAGGAGGAGTATACAAGTTGAAATACCATTTGGCCAAAATCCCGGGGCATGATGTTGGGCCTTGTTCAAATGTGAGCCCAGAGATTATGAGAGCTGCCCATGATTCAATTAATACAAAAGAAAGAAAGAAGGAAGAGGCAGTTGCAAAGAAAGCTGAAGTTGCAACTTTTAAGACATATCAAAGTTTAGGGATATCTGTCAGTGCCACTGAGGGTAGTGGGAGGGGCTCCACAGCCGCAGATTCACCTGTTGGGAGGATCCCATCTTTCTTTGTTCCAAGAACTGGAGCTGGAGCACAACCATCAATTAAATCAATGATTAAAAAAAGGGAGCATCAAGAAGCAAACAGGTTAATGGGGAGGTGTCTTTTCTGGAGTGACCTACCTCTCACCATCACCAGAAACAACCCATTTTGGCAGCCGATGTGTGATTCCATTGCATTGGGTTTAAAGCCCCTTTATATGAGGAGTTGCGGGGGCCTATTCTTCAAGCAGAGAAGAAGGACATCAATGCCAGGTTGGCGGAGTTCAAGGAATCATGGGAAAGCTCTCAGTGCACAGTGATGTCTGATGGATGGACAGATGGGAAGGGTAGGACCCTTCTCAATTTCTTGGTACATTGTCCTAAAGGTTCCATGTTCATAAAATCAGTTGATGCATCCGCACATGTGAAAGATGCAACATTATTATGTGAGTTGTTGCATGGATTCATTGAGGAGATTGGTGCACACCATGTGGTGCAAATTGTGACAGATAATGCAACTAATTATGTGGCTGCTGGGAGGATGCTTATGGAGAGGCATAACACAATGTTTTGGACTCCATGCACTGCACATTGCATTGATTTGATGCTTGAGGATGTGGGGAAAATTCCCTTCATCAAGGAGGTGATTGATCAAGCGAAGAACATCCCTAAGTTCATATATAGCCATGGTTTTGTTCTCAACCTCATGAGGACACACACCAAAGATAGGGAGTTGCGACGTCCGACAGTCACATGTTTTGTGACACACTTTCTCACCCTCCAGTCTTTGCTTCGATGTCAGTATGAGTTGAAGCAAATGTTTGTTTTTGGTGAGTGGCGTGATTGCAGATATAGCAGACGAGTGGATGGTAGAGCCATTGCTAGATTGGTGTACAGTGACTCCTTCCTGGAAGGAGTAGAAGAAGTTTGCTCAGTTGTTGAACCTTTGGTAAATGTTCTGAGATTGGTTGATGGCGATAAGCCCGTAATGGGTTATTTGTATGAGGCCATGGGTAAGGCCAAAGAATCTATCTGGGCTTATTATGAGGGAAAGGGTACCCCTGGGTACAACAAACAAATGATGATATGGGATTTGATTGATAGTTGGTGGACCAAAATGCTCCATCGACCCATTCATGCAGCAACGCTTTTCCTCAACCCTGCATTTTCCTACAAATGCAACTTTGACTTTGATGACGAGGTGATGGATGGCCTCTTTACTTGTCTTCGAAGGATGGTACCTGATGCTGGCACTCGCGATCAAATAAATCGCGAGATAGAGATGTATAGAGAATGTGTTGGATTATTTGGCTTTGAAGATGCAGTCAGGGTAATGTCCCATTTGATGCCACGTAAGTCATTAGATTTTTAAAATTCAATTATGTAGTTTAAATTTTTATTTGAAAGCTAATTATGTTCATTGTTTAAAACTTTAATGTTTTCTTTCTTTCTTATTTGTTGCAGATGTTTGGTGCAGGAACTATGGCACAAAAGCACCAAATTTACAAAAGTTGCCATTAGAATACTCAGTCAAACTTGTAGCTCTTCGAGTTGTGAGTGTAATTGGAGTATTTTTGAAAAACTACACTCCAAAAGACGCAACAGGTTAGAAGTTAGAACTTTAACAACACAATTAGCCAATTACATTTATTGTAATTTAAATGTATAACCCTCAACACTCATCAAGTTTTTTATGACCCTCTTACAGGTTGGCATTCCCACGTCTTAATGACTTGGTGTATGTCCACTACAATCTTCGACTTTGGATGAGGTAGATAGAGAGAGCTTGAAGTGGATGCCATTTCTTTCTCTTCCGATCTCACAACACTCATCAAGTTTTTTATGACCCTCTTACAGGTTGGCATTCCCACGTCTTAATGACTTGGTGTATGTCCACTACAATCTTCGACTTTGGATGAGGTAGATAGAGAGAGCTTGAAGTGGATGCCATTTCTTTGGACAATATTGATATATTGTCTAAGTGGAGGGTGGAGGTTGAGGTGCCTCTCTTGGATGAGGCACTTGCATGGTTAGAGGAAGGGGACCAGGACGAGGAGGAGGAGGAGGAGGAGCTTCATCCATACACCATGGAGGATGATGAGCTAGTTGAAAGTTGAACACCACTTTCTACACATATTGGAGTAGCCAGTCCTCCATCCAACATTGATGCACGATCAGGACCTTCTGCCTCTAGTTCAAGGCCTGGAAAACAACCCTTGATTGTTTCCCGTAAAAGGGGGAGAGGGCATTAATAATTTGATATCATATAGCTAGTTGCTAGTTTTGGGACATATACATTTATATATGTGATCATTGATGTCATTTTGTATTGGTTTCAGACTTTCAGTAATGACTTTGATGTATTGATTTTTATTTGGCATCAACTATATCATTTCTTTCTCCATATTTATGTGCCTATGTGTTTATATGATGTTGTTGTTGCTTTATAAATTGAAAAATGTTCAAAATTTTGAAAAAAAAAAGAATAAATTATGTATTTTTTAATGTTTGCTGAGGTTTTTCGATTTTTTTGCCAATTTTTTCCGAGGCGATGTTTTCTGGATCCTTGCCGATTTTTTGCCAACGTCGAGTTTTTCTTCCATGGTATAAATAGCCCATATGTGCCTTGGAGGATGTGACTAGTGCCTTGGGATACATGTATTTCCTTGAGAACTGTGAGACTGCCTCTGGAAACATGAAACTGAGTGAGCATCTACAAAATCCTCTTTGAGAGTAGATGGCCAAAGTGTGATGAATACATAAGATAGAGATCCATGCTCAGGCATAAGATAAGTGTGCTAGACATAGGTGTGACAACCTTTACAAAAAGAGCAAAACTTTTACATCATATACAAAGGAGTGAGAGAGACTGGTAGCTCCCCTAGATCATATGTCCTAATAGATCCACATGAAGATGGTCGCATACCTACCTAGACCATAGATGAACGACATGATGAAGACTTACCAACATCAAGGGGTAGTTGGCCAGAGCCATAAGAGCAATGCCTATCTTGAAACGTGGACTAAAAGGACGACCATGATCGACCACAAGGGGTTTGGAGATACTATACAGGCCCCCCACCAATTCATTGAAGATCTAAGCATGGTCCAATACAATTCATGAGTACAAATACAACCACACTTTTGGCTGATCATAATCTGCTCATATGATGGGTCACATCTGGTGAAAAAATGTAGGGTATAGTGAAGCGAATTTGAGGTGTAACATCACACTCTACTACCTCATGGGCCTTATTTAATAAAGATGACCTCAATACATTAACTAACAACCTATTCCCCTAACCAAGGGGGTTTGGGTGGGACCCTAACATGCCTTGCCCCTTAGAAAGCAACATTGTCCTCAAGGTTGGAGATGAGAGCATTGGTGGAGAATCTTTCTTGGTTCCCATGTAACATCTTTAGGCTATGTATCCTTTTGTTGGATTAAAACTTCCTAGGTAGCGCGTTGGTGAAGATGCTGCTTATGTTTCTCCATGATGGCCTTTGGCTACAATCAAATGGAACCCTTCTCGTTCAGTTCGGGAAGGCTGATTTGAACTTTGCAATTGGACTTGTTATCGTAGGATTTTTTCTTGTGCAAAGCCCACCACAAGATCCCCAAATCTTGTGTAACTATGGGAGAAAATACCACTGTCACCTTAGTAGGATCTTCTCTCGTTTTAGTGATGGAAGAGGTCCACCACAAGGGAGGCTTCTTTGGTGACCTCAAGGGATCAAATAACAAGTTTAGTAGCCAAGCCTATTGCCCCCTATCTTGATCACCGGTTAGTTGATCTAGGTCTAGGAAGGAGAGAGAGAGATTGTGAGGTGATTTGTTGTACCTGGCTGGAACAAGAACAATTTACCATTGTTGAAAAAATCGTGACTTTTACTTGGCCCCAAAAAATCACATAGTAAAAATCGCGACTTGTACAAAAAAGCGGCGTTGATTTTTTCTAAAAAATCGTGACTTGTACAAAGAAGCGGCGGCGATTTTTTCTAAAAAATCGTAAGGAGAAGGGTTTGTGGTCTTCCTCAAGCATTGTGGAGGTAACTAAACAACCATCATCATCACCATCAAGTATTTTTAAGTGGAGCAAGGGTTCAATTTCATTTTCCAACCAATGTTGAATCTTCCATTCATAGGTATGTATTTAAATCTCACCATGTTAATGCTTTTTTTCCATAGATTTTTGCAAGTTTGCTTGCCTCTTTGCTTGCCTACGTTTTGGTTATTTTTTTGGTCATTTTGTCATGATTTTCATGCCCATAAAACAATGCCCACTTTTTTTATGCGACAAGAAGCTTGAGCCTTGATGTTAATTTTTTCTCCACCCTCTTATTGTCATTTTTCATTGCTAATAATCTAATCTAGAGGTCTGATTTCTTTTACCAATGGGTTGTTATTTTTTTTCTAGTGGGGTTTAATATCATTTTCTTGTTTTTTTGTGCCTCAGGGTTGAATTTTGATGTTGTCAATTTCATCAAAAAATATGTCGAAGCCTTTGGATCCATTTTGGGTGTATGGGATCCCTGAAGATGGGACAAACCGACAATGATTGAGTTGCAAATTCTATGAGCAGAAAATGTCAGGAGGGATTTGCAGGTTGAAATATCATTTAGCTAAAATGCCCGAGCATGATGTTGATGTTTATCCTAATACTAACTTGGAGATTATGATAATTGCATTTGATTCACTTGAACCAAAGGATAAAAAGAAAGATGAAGCAACTGCAAAAAAGGCCGAACTTATTCAGTTAGAAGTTTAGTGACATCTTACCCCAAAGGGACAGTGTAGTGGGATGGGCTCCACAGATTCAGGTACCGGGAGGTTCACATCTTTTTTTGTTCCATGAGCCACCCCAGGAGCACAACCTTCCATCAGGTCAGTGTTGAAGAAAAAGGAGAAGAAAGAAGCAAACAAGGCCGTGGGGAGGTGTCTTTTCTGGAGTGACATACCTCTCAACATCACCAAGAACAATCCATTTTGGCAGCTGATGTGCTATGCCATTGTTGTTGTTGGCCTAGGGTATAAAAGCCCTACCTTTGAGGAGTTGCGGGGGCCAATTCTTCAAGAAGAAAAGAAGGACATCAACTCTAGACTAGCGGAGTTCAACCAATCATGAGAGATCTCTGGATGCACAGTGATGTCTGATGGTTGGACAGATAGGAAGGGTAGGTACCTTCTCAATTTCTTGGTACATTGTCCTAGAGGTACCATGTTTATCAAATCAGTGGATGCATCAACACATGCAAAAGATGCAACATTGTTGTGTGAGTTGATGGATAGGTACCTTCTCAATTTCTTGGTAGATTGTCCTAGAGGTACCATGTTTATCAAATCAGTGGATGATTCAACACATGCAAAAGATGCAGCATTGTTGTGTGAGTTGATGGATGCGTTCATCAAGGAGATCAATTTGCATAATGTGGTGCAAATCATAACACATAATGCAACTAATTATCAGGTTGTTGGTAGGTTGCTTATGGAGAGGTACCGTTCATTGTTTTGGACTCCATGCACTGCACACTATATTGATATGATGCTCGAGGATATGGGGAAAACCTCCTTCATCAAGGAGGTGATTGATCAAGCTAGGAGCGTCCCCAAGTTCATATATAACCATACTTTTGTTCTTAGCCTCATGGGGAGACACCCCAAAAACAAGGAGTTGCTGCGTTCTGCAATCACTCGTTTTGCCACCAACTTCATTACTCTTCAGTCTTTGCTTCAATGTCAGATTGAGTTGAAGCAAATGTTTGTTTGTGATGAGTGGCGGGATTCTACATATAGTAGGAGAGAGGATGGGAAAGCCATTGCCAGATTGGTGTACAACAACTCCTTCTGGGAAGGAGTGGCAGATGTGTGCTCAGTGAGTGAACCTTTGTTATGTTGAATTTTTAATGCTAGCTCAAGCACGTGTAGTTTCTTTTCAATTTAGCATGAACTTGAACCATAAACAATGCAACAACACAATAGCTACAGTAAACCAAGATCACAAGAAGAATAACCATGCACAAGACACAAGAAGTTATCCTAGGAAGACCCTTCTCAAACAAGGGAAAAACCCAACAACCCTTTACTATATTGCCAAGAGAAGAAAAGAGTGCGCACTAAATTTCAGCTCTCTAAGTATGCGTTGTGAGAGAATGAGATATGATCCTCAATGGGGAAGTTTCTCTCTAATATATACATGACCTAATTCAATGAATAGACTTGTCTATTGGCACAATAGGGTCGACTTGTATCACTTAATAATACAATAAATCTTTTACATAATATTAATTGTCTTTACACAGTAGGGCCGACTTGTACCCTTCACAATACAAATTAGGGTTTTACAATAGTCTTACTTTTTGATAATATAGCAAGGGGTCTTCAACACATCCTCTAGTGCTCTACCAATAGGGACAAGTCCACATGTGCTCAACCACAGGGGATGTCACTCTCAAACAGATCAACTCAACTAAATCCATAGGAGTACGAACTGGAGAGCCATCTCAAGCCAACTCAACTAAGTCTATAGGAGTACCACACGAGACCATCTCAAGCCATCTCAACTCAGTCCAGAGGAGCACGACAAGAGACCAACACAAGTCATCTCAACTCAGTCCAGAGGAGTATGATCTGGAGAATGTCTCATGAAGTTGCAATCATCAACATTCCCTCTCAGCTAGGGAGGCATTCTCCACCAGGCCAAGTCTCTCACGGAAGTACTCGAACTTCGTCCTGGCAAGCGGTTTGGTGAAGACATCTGCAACTTGCTCGTGTGTAGAAAGGTACTGCACATGTACTTCTTTCCTCTACACCATATCTCTAATGTAATGGTATTTGATCTCGATATGTTTCGATTTATTATGAAGCGCATGATTCTTTGGGAGCTTCACACAACTTTGGTTATCGCAATGGATAACAATGGAATCCATCTCATGTCCAAATAAGTCTACAAGGAGCTTGCAAAGCCACACTGCTTCGTAGACTGCCACACATAATGCAATGTACTCTGCTTCTGCGGTACTCAAAGCCACAAAAGTTTGTTTCCTACTGGACCAGGAAACCATGGCAAATCCCAAATTAAAACAACGAGGTGCTCTTTTGGTCCACTGCGCTCCCTGCCCAATCTGCATCGGCATATCCCTGCAATCTCATGTCTACATCGGAGGCATATCTCAGTCCATAACCAACTATGCCTTGTAAATATCTCAACACATGCTTCGCTGCTATCCACTGTGTCTGTCTCGGCACAATATCCCACACATCATTCTTCATGATGGACTGATACTCTTCGGTCATGGCATCTTGCCAAACCTGTTGAGCTGCTGCTTCTCCATGACAAGAAGGCTCAGTATCAATGATGTGGCTCATAGCTGAAACATAGCTCAAAAATCTATGTGGTATCTTTCTCTCTCGGATTGTACCACGAGGAGCTGCATGTCCGTCTACCTCCTGCAGAGTCTGTCGAGCCCATGCAGACCTCTTCTAGCCTATTGCAATGTCTCTGGGAACATCAACTGGAGCTACGGGATCAACTGGATCAATAACTGTCTCCCTCTAGATTGTTGAAGGGGGAGAAGGTACTATCTCTTCTTTCTTCTCGCTGTCAATCTACATATGAGATTCTCTGGATCTTTGAAAGGCTATCTCTTCCTCAAATGTGACATCTCTGCTAACTTCGATTTGTCTCTGACCAGGGATGTATTTCCGATATGCCTTCGAAGATTCACTGTACCCCACAAATGTACCCTTTCTGCCTAAAGGGTCTAGCTTGGTCCTCTTTTCCTTGGGTACATGAATTTATACTGGACACCCAAATATCCTGAAGTGTCCAACCTCAGGCTTCACTTCGATGAAAGCTTCTTCGAGAGTCATGTTCTTCAGAATCTTATGAGGACTCTTGTTCTGAATGTACACAACTGTCATGGATGCCTCTGCCAACAGAATCATAGGTAGATTTTGATCATGTATCATTGCTTTGGTTGCCTCAACAATGGATCTGTTCTTCCTCTCTTCAACGCCATTCTGCTGAGGGTTATAAGGAACAATGTACTCCCTCTTAGTCCCTTCCTCAATACAGAAATCATTGAAATCCTTGGAGGTGTACTCTCCTCCATTATCTGATCTCAACACCTGGACAAGGCTTGGACTGGTCGGACAATCAATTTGTACAAACTGTTTTCTCGAACACCAATCACTCGGGCTGAATCCATGCATGAGTTCTTGTGCCATGCAAGACATTTTCCTTCAGAGAAAATAACCTTGTAGCCTTTATCCTCTAAGGAAAAAACAGAGACAAGGTTCCTTTTCATCCCAGGTACATATAGTACCTCACTTAATTGAAGAGGTATGTCAGAATCTAGTTGGAAGGAAGAAGAGCCAACTCCCTTCACAGTATATCTGGGAGTATCACCGAGTACAACATGAAGACGAGACTCTCTCTCTACAAGATCAATGAGATGTTCTCTATATCCAGTCATATGTCTCGAAGCACCACTGTCAATCAACTAAATATCACTATCAGTAGAAATGAAGAACACCTGAGAGTGCTGAAATGAAGAACACCTCATCCTTTACGCCTTCATCTCTTTGAGGTGGTTCTGAATTAACATCGGCAGTGGAGGCATGTTGTCTTCCTTTCTTCCTGGCATGACAATTTCTCGCAATGTGTCCATACTTGTCACATCTGAAACATTGAATCTTTGATATGTCTTTTCTTTGTTCATGACCTGGAGCTGCTGAAGTTTTCTTGTCATTGAATGCTTTGCTGAAACTTCTTCTATTTCTTCTGCCTTTCTTTGCATGAGAAGCAAGGGCTTGATTGTCATTATGATGGGAGTCTTGCACGCCTCTGGATATAAGTCTGGTTTCCTCCTGAGTGCAGTCTGCCCATAGACGATCAAACTGAGGTAAATCTGCACTTCCACTGATACTTTGAATGAATGGCTCCCAATGGCTTGGAAGAGCATTGAGAGTTAATCATGACAAGCTATATGTCTGTTATGGTTTCTCCAATGGCACCTAACTGATCTTTGAAATCTTCATGAAGAAGGTAACAATGGTGTCATCTTTCGTCATTTTGAGATTTTGAAGTTGGTGTTTCAATGTAAGAGCTCTATTGGTGTTGTTGCTCTCAAACATAATCTTCAAAGCATCATACATTAGATAAGTTGTCTTCAAGGTAGAAATGCGAGGTAGTAGATGATCTCTTACCGAGTAGATGATTATCTTCCTAGCTTTGACATCATCTGTCTTCCATTCAACTTTCTCTTCATCAGTTGTTGTTGTTGGTAGAGTTCCTTCTATCAACTTCAATAGGTCACTCTCTTCTAGCTTGATGTGTAATCTTGACTTCTAGGAGCTGAAGTTGCTTGATCCATCAAACCTATCTTCCACCAAAGTTCTGTGCCTCATGGCTTGTAGATTCTTCACAAACCCTAACGGCTAGGCTAGAAACCCTGACGGCTAGTCTTGGCTAGAAACCCTAGGTTTCGTTGGACTTATGATTGCCAACAAGAATCCTTAGAGAGTCAAAAGAACCCCAGTGAGCTACAAAAATACCCCAACGACTTTCAGAAACCCTAGAAACCGAAATCTGTAGAAACCCTAGGGCCGAAAATCCAAACTTCTTCAATTTTCAATCTGAAAGTTGCAGGTGATGCGCTGGACTAGGCCGTACCTGTCTGTGAATAATTTAGGCCCAACGCTCAAGGGAAAGTGCTAAAACTAGCTTGACAAGGAAAAGGGTAAGGGTCATTTTTGCAGTTGCAGCAAGAAGGTGACGACTAGCTTGGAAAGGTGCTGGAGTAGCTTGTGCAATGCCTCTCTCAGGAACACTGCTCCGATACCATGTTGAATTTTTAATGCTAACTCAAGCACATGTAGTTTCTTTTCAATTTAGCATGAACTTGAACCATAGACAATGCAACAACACAATAGTTGCAGTAAAACAAGATCACAAGAAGAATAACCATGCATAAGACACAAGAAGTTATCCTGGGAAAACCCTTCTCAAACAAGGGAAAAACCCAGTAACTCTTTACTATATTGCCAAGAGAAGAACCCTCTCCACAGAAAAACCTAGCACACACAATAGGGTGCTCTATGACCAAGAAGGATAGTGCATAGAAAAAAGTGCGCACTAAATTTCAGCTCTCCAAGTATGCGTTGTGAGAGAATGAGATATGATTCTCAATGGGGATGTATCGCTCTAATATATACATGATCTAACTCAAGGAATAGACATGTCTATTGGCACAATACAAATTAGGGCCGACTTGTATCCTTCACAATACAAATTAGGGTTTTACAATAGTCTTACTCTTTGACAATATAGCAAGGGGTCTTACACACATCCTCTAGTGCTTTGCCACTAAGGACAAGTCCACATGTGCTCAACCATAGGGGACGTCACTCTCAAACAAATCAACTCAACTAAATCCATAGGAGTACGAATTGGAGAGCCATCTCAAGCCAATTCTACTAAGTCCATAGGAGTACGACAGGAGACCATCTCAAGTCATCTCAACTTAGTCTAGAGGAGCACGACAAGAGAGCAACACAAGTCATCTCAACTCAGTCGAGAGGAGTACGACTCACCTATCACATAGGGGTTCTCACACATCATCTCAACTCAGTCCAGAGGAGTACGATCTGGAGAATGTCTCATGAAGCTGCAATCATCAACATGGTAAAGGTTTTGAGATTGGTTGATAGTGATAATCCCACAATGGGCTATTTCTATGAGGCCATGGATAGGGACAAAGAAGCTATCTAGGCTTATTATGTGGGCAAGGATAGCCACGGGTTTCGTAGGCAGATGCTATTATGGGATTTGATTAACACTCGATGGACTGAGATGCTCCGTTGACCCATTCATGCAGCAACAATTTTCCTCAACCTCTCATTTTCCCACAAATGCAACTTTGATTTTGATGGCGAGGTGATGGAAGGGCTCCATGTCTTCAAAGGATGGTACCTGATGTCGCGATTCGCCTCGAAATTAATCACGAGATAGAGATGTATCTGGATGGTACCAGAGTATTTGGCTATGAATATGTTGTTGCTGCAAGGACCATTTTGATGCCACGTAAATCATTAGAATTTAGAAGATAGTTCAACTTAGAACTTTATGTTTTTAAAATTCAAATTCAATTATGTGTGTTAAAATTTATTTTAAAGTTTAATTATGTTTTCTTTATATTCTCTTCATTTCTTATTTGTTGTAGATGTTTGGTGGCGAAACTATGGTGCAAGGGCACCAAATTTACAGAGATTTGCCATTCGAATCCTGAGTCAAACCTGTACCTCTTCGGGATGTGAGTACATTTGGAGTGTATTTGAAAAACTACACTAAAAAAAACGCACCAGGTTATAACTTATGAGCAATTATATTTATTGTAATTTATTAGTCTATAACCCTCTAATATATTATGACCCTCAAAAGTTAAAACTCATTAAATTTTTTATGAGCCTCTTACATGTGGGAGTTCTCACGTCTCAATGACTTGGTTTATGTCCATTACAATCTCCGACTATGGTTGAAGCAAATTGATAGAACACCGGATTTGGATTCCATTTCCTTGGACAATATTGATGTATTGTCTAAGTGGAGGGTGGAGGTTGAGATTCCTACCATGGAGGAGGCACCTGCATGGTTAGAGGAGGAACCTGAACAATAACAGGACCTGGAGGAGCAACGGGGGGAGGAGGAGCAGGAGCAAGAGGAGGGGGAGGAAGAGCGGCTTGAAGACATCATGGAGGGTGATGTGCTATCATCAACACAAACATTACACTTATTTATACACCTGCTCCTACTCACACCAGTGGTCGTGCACTATCAGAATCATGGCCTTCTACTGTCAGGGGCAAGCCTGACAAATAACCCATTATCTTTTCGCGTAAAAGGGGGAGAGGGCATTGGTATTAGATAACTAGTTGCTAGTTTTGTTTCATTTGTCATTGTATATCATACATCTACCTCATGATGATGAGGTACATTTATAATTATATATGTGATGTCATTTTGTATTGGTTCTAACTTTTGGCCCTTCAAGTTCAGTATCAACTTTGATGTATAATTTTTTATTTGGTATCCACTACTTATAGATCAGTGATTTCTCCATATTTATGTGCCAATGTGTTTATCTAATGTTGTTGTTGCTTTATATGTTTAAAATTTTGAAAAAAATGAATATATTTTATATTTTTAATGTTTGTCGTGGTTTTCCAATTTTTTGCCGAAACAATTTTTTCCGGACCCTCATCGACTTTTTGCCAATGCCAACTTTTTCAATAGGTATTAGGAGACCATTTTCATAAAATGGCCGTGTTACTACTCAAACTCTTTCTAAAGGAAAAGTCCTAACCTTTGTAGGAGAGCCTAGGAGAAACTACTAGGCAAGCCATCCACTGTCACCTCAATGGCCTTGCCTCTAGCTTTAAGGCTAAGAAAAGGGATTCCTAACCTAAGGATGGTATTCCTATGGTCAATCAAGCTAGAATTGTCGTGAATGAAGGGAAATGTTCATTTGCTTGAAGTTTCCTCACCTTATGAAGCTCCTCCACTGTAGCACTTTGCTTCTCTTATGGCTCCTTGCTAGCTTTCTCAACCAACCTTCACTTGTTACAATAAAACCCTCTCGCTAGATCTCTCACAAAATGTTCCTCGATAAAATACCAATCCAATACCAATAGCACAAATGAACATAAGCCAAATAGTTTTTATTCTTCAAACTCTAGTTACAAATGAGAGCATAGCCTTCTTTATATAGGAGAGGTGCCCTTCTAGAGGCATGTGTAGAAAACCATGGGTGAGTACAATACCACGTGCTAAAACGTATGGTCCAACAATGCTTTAGTAGAGGTGCACCCCCTTCAAAGTGTGCAAACATCACATGATTAGGTCAACACAATGGTAGGGAAAGTGGATTGCTCTTATAAAACACCATGAAGTGAGGGTCCAAGTCATCAAGATGAAGAATAGTCAACCAAACATAGGTGCACCCTTCTAGAAATGAGGCATGTGTGACCAAAGTGGGGCATCTCATGAAGTGTGCAAGGTCCCCAAGGCTATAACCAACTCAATCACTTGTAACCAACTGTAACAACTTGGTCCATAACTTGTAACCATTTGGTCTAAGTCTGTAACAACCTATAACATCTTGGTCCAAGCCCTCAACTAGCTCAATAGCCTCACACGTGTGGTCCATGAGAGAGATGATGCACATGTGTGGGCAATATGATCCAACTAAGCAAAGTGCCCTCCTGGATGCAGTCCACATGGCAACTATGATGATGTTGCATCCATGTCATCGCTCGATGCACTGTCACAGATCCCAATGTGGTGACACATTCCAATGAAGTACATGGATCTTAAGGCAAGAGGCACAAATCCCAATGTGTAGAGATATGGCTATATGAAGGTACACTAATCCCAATGTGGCATCATGGATCCCAATGTAGTGTCAAGAATCTTGAGGCATGGTACATGGATCCCAGGGCAAAGATGATACCCCATATACATGTACACAATTTTCAATGCAGGGTGCCCACACATGGTGGTGGGTCTAACCCCCTTGCAAGCCATTAGATGATGCACATCTTGTGTTTCTCTTCTAGCAACAACATAACAAGGGTTAATTTTAAAAATTGCCTAAGTTTACTATGGGAGGACACTTTTAACCCCTTATTACATGTGACAAAGACGAAGACAAATAATATTTCCTAGATAGCCAAGTTAGATGTAGGTGAAAAGGTGAATAACTTATGGAATGGGAAAGGGAATATCATGTAATGACTCTCAAAGCCTCATATGACGATAAAGGTCCCTTTTTCTGGTCCAACTAGCTTTCAAGAGCTAGGAATCTTCATTATTTGTATATATGTAGACCTTCTAAGAGGGAGCTTCTTCTTAGACTTACCACCTTGGCTTTTTATTTATTTCCCCCTTTCTTTGTTTTTTCTTTATCTATTCATTTTATTGAACGAGTCCCTTTTCTTTAGATATTCATAGACAATCATGGGACTAGGGTTATTGGCCTTTTTAATGAGGTGGCATAGCTCCAACCTTATTATGTTTTTATTTTATTTTTTGCTCTTCACCTCTAGCCTTTTTGGATTTATTTGAGTTAGGCTTACATTATTTTTACATTTTGCTTTGGCTAGACCTTGCTGGATGACATTTGATAAGTCTAACATGAATGGGGATTTCCTTTTTTTATGGACGAGATGGAAATGAGAGGGAAAAGGTGTAAAGGTGTTATGTATGGTTGGGATATGGGCATGCTATGTTATCACAGGATTTGTACTTGTGCAAAGCCTTGACAAGATACTTAGTTGTGTAACAATTGGAAGTTTCTACCACTATCACCTAAGTAGATATTTACCTGATTTTAGTGATGGAAGAAGATCCAACACAAGGAAGGCTTCCCTGGTGACCTCAAGGGATCAAGTAGCAAGATTAGCTAAGCCTACAACACCCTATCTTGGTCACCAATATGTCAGGTCTAGGTCTAGGAAAGGTAAGGAAGGTAACGAGGTAATTGGTTCACCTGTATGAGACAATAAACAATTCAAAGCATAATATAGACAATTACCAAGTTATATAACTCATTAATGACCTCTTAGACACTAGATAATCAAATAAACCAAATGCTGTTACAAATTACAGCAGTAAGACAATGTATAACAACAATTAATCTTTTGTAACAACAATAGAAAAAGTACCCAGAAATATAGCAATTGAGCATAAGAATTAAGCCTTCAACATGTGCACCGACATCCAGTTGCTAGACTATAATTCTGAGTATCTTTAGCCACTATTTCAAGTAAGTATGCAACAATTAAAGTAAACCCTAGTGGTTGTAGCAAACTTTAACTTTTATAACAACAACAATAAATATCATTTGTTTGTTAGGGTTAGAGTTAGTAGGGTTAGTCAAATTTATTTACGAGAGATGATACTAATTCTAAGAATGTTTTCACCACAAAGAGAACTCTAGACTAGTGTTGTTGACTTTCTAGGGCTATGGAGTCAAGCATGCAACACTTGAAGAAAGACTTGGATAATCAAGAAGAATGAGGTTCAAACCCTAAGGTGCAAATCTTTTTGGGCCTTAGGACTAAACCTTTAGGAAAGCGATTTCCAGGGTGCAAACCCCCTTGGGTTCTAGATGTCGTTTTTCCTCTTCTAGATGACCTAGGTCAACGATCAAATGACTAAGATCGAAACTCTAAGGTGCAAAGCCTCTTGAGTCTTAGGCTTTTGAATCTTAGCAAGAGACTAGGTCTCTTAATGCTTTCACCAAACTAGGACAAACATAGTAACATGCAGTAAGATAGCAATTAACAATTATACCATGAGCAAACTTATTAATTAAAGCAAATTACTCACTTATTCAAGTCGCTATGCCAAGAGAAACCCTAGTTGCAACAAAGATCATCCATGAAAATGAAAAGCATCCACAACAATCCTCCTCCAAGAGTAATGCATTAGATCCCAAGAGCCAAAGAAAGATAGCGAACGTTTTTAGAGCTCTCCATGCACAAGTGTGAGAGAAAGTGATGTTGAAAATGAAATGGAGCGCTAGCCTTATTTATAAGTTAACCCTATCGCTCAATTATTCACAAAATGTCAACAATTCATTTTACAAGTGGCGTCGACCCCTCAAATTAGCCTCTACAAATGCTAAATTATGAAAATAATACAATAATGGTCACACGTGTGGTGATGTCAAACCTCCAATGGGCTAGGAGGGCCTCTCCAAGGCCATGTGTCATCATCTGAGGTGCAAGCATGATGGGAGAATGCCATGCCACATCTCAAGTCATCACATGGTGTCCAAGTGGCAACAAACCCCATCATCTCTATCAAACCCTAGCATGATGTCATCATTTAAATGCCCAACGTCCAAGGTGTAAAGGATGGCATCCGAGGAGGAGAAGGGCGTATGTCGTCTATGTGCATCGTGCAATCATCTTCCAGTGCAACATCCTCCATCTAATGCATGATAGTCTCTGGGGTGTAGGGCCTAGGCTATGGGCTTCTTGCTCATCTTTGTTCCTCCATGACCATATCTAGCATAAACAAGCCCATCTGTTTGTCATCCAAGGTCCAAAAGATGTGAGAGCCAATATCTGAGTATGTCAAGCCACTAGGTGACTCAATGCTTTGCATCACACGTGCCATATCTTGCAATAAAGGCACAACGTCCTGGGTGAAAGTCTGGGGCATCCTTCAAAGTACCATGTTAGGGATATCCAAATCAAAACAAAGTATGAAATCAAGTAAAGCCAATGTTCATAAGATATACTAGTCCTTAGATCATACAAAGTAAGCTGTTAGTTAAGATATAAGCCACAAACAATTCACATCAAGTATCCCCTTCAAATTTCACATTAGCTCAAGACTTTGTGTAAGTTGGCAAGTTTGAATATGGGAGGACCTTCATCAAACCCTATTAGGTGCGTCGACCAAAATAGTGAAAGAAAAGACCCAAGTAGAGGGATATGTTTCGGGGGAAACAATGAAAGAAAAAAACCCTTCAAGAGTAAGTGTGATAGTGGTACGTATCAGGGTTACTTCATGGCTTATGGTGTCATTTAATCCACTTCTATGACTACCTTTGTGGAGGGTGTGCTTGCTCTTGAGTTACCACTTTCTAAGCGCTATGTTTTTCCAACCCCTTAATCTGCCTTTTTATTGTCCTCTTATCATATTTGCAAGTCCCCTTTATAAGGTTTCAAGCTATAGCATCACTGCTTGGGATTGGGGCGAACACGGAAAGGGTGGAGCTCAAATATGGACTGGCTTTTGGGAGTCCTTTGCTATTTTCTCTTTCTTTCTTTAGCATTATTCTTTCTTGTATTCTTCTTTTGCTAGCAGCTACAATCAATCTTTGGGCCTTTAGCTCCTCTTCTCATGAGAGAATGAACCAAGACCCATTACCAAAGTTTAGTACACTGCGACAGGCTCCAGGATGGTAAGTGTTAAGTATGGCAGGTAAACAAAACGTTACTCTTGTGAGCCAGTAGTACCCCTTTTCTCTGGGAGTGAAAACACGGTACTAGGGCATAGATGTTGGCTACCAAGGTGAAACAATGAAACAAACATAACTTCTTGAGCTTATGATCCATTATCCAACTTCAACCAATGATTCCCATTCACATGCCTAGTATATTAAGTACAACACATCGTATGAAAAAAGGACTCAACATACCTCATGGTGACGTTAGCTTACCATCTCCCATAGAATGGGTGACTGAATGTGATGAGCTTGGCTGATCTGAAGTAGAAGAGACAATCTGAGGGGCTGATAGAATCAATATACCATGGATGAGGTGGTTGAGTGGTGAAGGCTGAATCATCATGCAACCGAGGGAGAATAAGGAGAGAATCCACATCTGAATGGCATGATCAAGTGATCTCATGCGAGCTGGAACACGCCACACCAGTTGATTGGGTGGCTCTGGGACTGTTACCCTTGAAGGGGCAACAAGCTGAACTATGTTTTTTGTTGTTTCTAGGTCATTTCTTGGGTCCCCATTTTTGGGATGTTTCCTCACAGGAAACACACCCATCCCTTGATTTTCTTGCAACATAGTCTAAAAGGTAACGAAGGTGGTTTAGTGACCAAATTATTTGAGGTAATATATAAACATGAACAAGGAGGCCAAGTAAAAGGGGTGATTGATGGGAAACAGTTAAAAAGGCTAAATGATCTTCAAATATGCTAAATCTATTCTTTGTGATTCCTATTCTCAGCATTAAGCTTGTTAATGGTTGTAATGTGCCTCTACACTTTCTGTGCATTCTTATGGCCATCTCCACTTATTTTTCAAACCATCTTATGCTTTACGGTTGACTATTAGTTTTTATGTTGCTCCAAGACTGTTCTCGATTAACCATTGGTTTCCATCATTTCCTATTTTTAGGGAATTTTTTATTTTTAGCAGTTCTATTTATAGACTAGTCACTAGGGTTCATTGATTGACTAGTGATTAGTTATCAATGAGTTATTTGCATTTAAATAACCAGTTGAGGGCTTGGCATGTGTGCTTGACATGTGTGCTTGACATGTGGTGACTGTTATCCCCATTTTGTGGATAACTAAGGAGATATGTCTCGAGGCCCTCAAGTTACAGATATGGAGTGTCGAGAGACTACATGACCAACAATACCCTTTTGGACAATGGAAAACCCACTCACCACCACGGATGGTCACAGTTTTGCAGATGGCATCCACCACACCAGCTGGCTTCAGGAAGGCAGTGGGCCTTGCTCCATGAGGTACAAGTCAGTAATATGGTGAGCATCATTTCAATATTTCAGCCATCTGATTATGTTGTATCTTAGGTTGGTCTAGATTTCATGATATGTGCTTGGACATTATACCTTTTGCCCTGCTTCACCTTGGTGCTTGACAATGTGCCCTAGTAAGTGGTTTTCCTTGGGGATGGGTTTGCTACTGGGAGCTCCACTAATGAGCCGTCGTACCGTTCCTGACCATACTTACCACTTTCCATCATTGTTCCCCTCTGTTTCCTTATCTCTTGGGATTTTAGGGTGTATTGACCCAAGAAGGGGTTGTCCCTCATTCTATGGGAAGAAGGGGCTAAAGGCCCAGAGGGGTTGGTGTTGGGTAAAAGATAAAATCCTTATATAAACCTTCCAGATGCTTCGCCCAGGGATCACCCAAGAAAGCAATGAAACACTTATCTTTGAATAAAGGAGACCCACAATATAATAAAGAATGCTTAAAAGGTTAGTTGAAGGATAGGAGGTCTCATCATGAGCTGACCTATCACGTCCATGGATATCTAGTGGTATGACATTATCATCATTTGGTCACCAAACCAGAGAAATGGCTCTCAGTTGCATGACTGAGAGAAAGGGGGTCTCATCACGAGCCAACCTTCTCATTTCCATTAGGTGTTTGTGGGTGACATTGCCATCACCTGGTCACCACGCTAGGGAAGTGACCTTCAACCTCTCCTTATGCTATATTGAAAGAAAATAAAGAAAGAAATATAAAAGGGAATTGATGGGCTTGGAAAAAGTGCATTGCAGACGAAGGTACCACACACACTCTACAAAGGCACCCATGAATGAGACACTACGACCCCTTGTATGTCATGAGCCCTATGCCCATTGAGTCTTGACCCCAACCACTTCATCCACTTTACATGGCTTAGAGAGGGATCTCTTGGAAGCTCTCCTTGACCTAGGGAAAGAACTACCCAATAGGACACCTCGTTAACCCTCCCATATTCAAGCTTGACAAGTCGCATAGTGTCTTTGAGTTGTTAATTGTTTGATATAGTGATCTTTGATGCACATGCTTAGATGGCTTATTTATTGATTGGATTCACTTATCATGATGTTATGACTTTAGATCCTTGGAGGGCGTGCTCATTTTTCGTTGCAGGACCTAGTTGGTGGACAGTTTTGGGAGAACAAGCCTAGCTTGGGCTACCATGGGGCTACAAGCCCACAGGTTGGATGCCAGGGGCCCACATGCAAGATGAGAGAGATCAGACTTAGACGACCTTGATGATGACTTGGACAACCTAGCCCAACCCTTACCTGCCAAATGATTTGCCCAGGAGGGGCAAAACGTTCCACTTTTGAGCTTGACGTCATGCTTTGGGGGCTAGGGTATGGTGGTGAGATGCCACTCTTTTGACACATGGACGTTTGAGGAGAAGGGTCTTCACCATGATGAGAGTGCTTAGATGCTTGACGTGTGGCCTTTGGAGGTCTATCCATGCTTCTCCAACACCAACGACTTCCTCAAAGTGGAAAAACGTCCCCTAAAGGGGTGATGTCCTCCGAAATTAGGGTTTTATTTGTGTAAAAAGTGAAATTTTACGTGAATTGTTTAATATTACTTTGTTAAGGGGGCAAGATTAGGGTTGTTGACCCCTAATCTTGTGTTTTACTCCTTAATTTGTGGACAAGCTATGTTAGCTACATTTTGTATAAATACAGATCATAAGATCTCATTTTAAACATAACACTTGGCTCTTTTATCTCTTGTGCACTTGTTTATGGCTATGTTTATGAATGGTTGATGGAGAAGGTCTAGCGCTAGCTTTGGATGATGCTTTCTAGCTCTTGTGGTGGATTATCTTGGCATTTCTCTTGATCTTGGTATGGTTTTCTACTATTATGCTATCATTTTTCAAGTTCAAGTATTATTATGCTAGGAGCTAGGTGGGAAGTATAAGGGCATACACCCCCACCATAGCCTTCATCATCTCATTGATTTCAAAAGGGTTTGCTAAGAGAAGTATAAGGGCATACACCCTCTTAGCTTAAACCCTAGCCTAGAGAAACTTGTCTTGGGAAGTAAAAGGGCTTACACCTCCAAGGAGGTAGCTTCTCTAAGCTCTTTTTAACTCCATTAACCTAATAGTAAAGGCACTAGTAATTTATTGCTGCATTGGAGAAATAAAATATTGCATTGGGAAACATGATTTTCAGTCAAATTTACTTCTTGCAAAGTGGATTGTATTCCTTGTGCCTTGGGCACCTCACAACCACGAGGGCATCCCCATCTAGGGGATACTTATTGTTGTTACAAAATTTCATCTTCATCCATTAGGGCTGCAGAAACCCTAACTCATTTGCTTGAATAATTCTCTTATTATCCATTGGATTTTGCTCAAAGTTTGCACACTTATTTCCCTTGGTCCAACACACTTTTTGGCAAAGTTTGAGGAGATTTCAGTGGCTGAATTTCTTGTTGGAATACATTGAATGTTACAGCCATACAACTGATATAATTTGCTGCAGACAAGTGTTTATAACAGATTTATCTTTTATGCTAAGAGTATTGGTTTTTCATCTCGAGTTTATCTAGTCATGTACTAGTTTTTCTCTTCCATTTTCTACTTGATCTTTAGCATTTATTGAGCAGCTTATAGTACCTTTTTCTTGCTGATATATACTGTTATCCATTACTGCAAATTTGGGACAACAAACTTAACTTTATGATCCAACTAACATATATTATTGCAAAGTGTCTTTTCTTGTCTCTCGGGCAGGTACAATTATCCGGAGAAGTATTATACCTGTGGGGCAACAATTACTTGACTTACAAGGCACCTCTTTCCACCTTTCACTCCACTTAGACTTGACGTATAGGGGTTTCACTTCCATCCATATTCATCTCTATCTCAATTCCCCTAGGGTCACTGAGATCGCCTCCCTAGAGTGACCTAGTCACCCTTGAAGTGAGAGACCTACATCAAGGTGACATTGGGTGTAAGATTCCCAAGTTGTAGCACTTCCTTTTGTTAATGTTTATGCCATTATTATAGTTTTTGCATTTCAATAGATAATAGCAACATAAAAACAAGATCACTGAGAAATACACATTCACAAGAGACACAACATTTATCCT